>JALLBE010002285.1:0-11242 GCA_036939795.1 Thalassiosira mediterranea | reverse complement strand
GGCATCCCCGTTAAGGGTCAGGTGTTTTCGGGACGATTATTTCGAGCGATGAGTTCATATTACTGACATTCACTGGTGCTGCCTGCCACACATATTTTTTTGAAGAGAACAATCAACGCCAACCAAGATTGCCATGAGACAAAAGGAGAAAATGGAGGAGGAAAAGAGCGATCGAGAGAGGTGTGCCGGAGGGAAGCAATGGAGCGAAATGATCAACGCGATGGGCCACAGAACACAGAATGTGCTGTGCGGCGAGATCACTGCTTCTCTGAGCGGACCCTCGATGTGGGGGCAAGTGGAGATGTCCTCAAAGTTGCAGCTCCGTTACTAGAGGTACCTCTCACATAGGACGAAAGACGGCTGGTGCTTGCGATAGACCTGTTGCCCGAGAAGCTAGTTCGACGGTCCGCGAAGGATGTGACGACGAGACGCGTCGATACATTGAAATGAACCATGTCTTTGTTCGATGACCACGATCAATCCCTGTTCGCCGGTGATGGCGATTCATCATCGGGGCATCCTGCTCAGCCACCGCCAAGGATTGGGGAGCCGAAATCGTCTCCAGATCAGCCGGTGCCGCCGCCCCACTTCATCGGAGGGGAGTCCGCGAAGCACCCAGACGCGTTCCCTCCAAGATTGCCTCCCCACAACATCTCCCCACAGCAGCACGAGGAGGAGTGGACGCGTGACGAAATAATCCTCGCCATCGCCCTCCCCATCGTCCTCACATGTCTCTTCGGGACGGCATTGAGGCATTGCTACGTCTCGAGTCGACGGCATGCTACCTTTCACGCTCGTAGACAGAGCGCACGTGCGATTGAGCGGGAGGTGGCCAGGGAGAGGAGGAGGGCGGCCGAGAAGGCGCGGAAGGAGAGGGCGAAGGAGATCGCAGGGGCGCTCGTCACGAAGGTGAGCTCTTGGTTCGACCTGAGTCTTTGTGGTAAGAAGAGTTGATGTGGCTCACTTCCTAGTCTCTTCGTCATTGCTGCATCGCTCTGTATACAGACGGCATCTAAATGCAAATGCAAATCATCACCCTCGCTATCAAAGAAAGTAGCGTCCATGTCGGATCTCACGATGCACACCAACTTGACCGAGGAAATGTCCCTGTCTTCGTCGAGCCATAATGACGTGGAAAATCCCTCTGAAGCAGGTAGTTCAATTGCTTTGGATGATGAGGGATGTGCGCAGACATGTGCCATCTGCCTGGAAACGTTCGTCGCGGGCAAGGACAGGGTGTCGTGGTCGAAGTTCCAGACATGCCGGCATGCGTTCCACGCCCCGTGCATCGAGGGGTGGCTTTCCGAGGAGAAGAATAAGGATGGAAATTGTCCGTGCTGCCGCGGCCCTTATCTGAAAGTGATTGAGGCCAAGGAAGCTGTTGAGGTTTCGATTGGTACCAATGGACAAATACAAATTGATGCAGACTTTGACGCAGATAGGGATTTGGAAGTGTTCGGTCCAATACATGTACATATTGACGAAGAAGTTGGGGCCAATGAGGAGAACGCAGTGAACAGCGAAGTAGAGGGAGGACATGGCCATGAAAGGTCACGTGTGGAGGAAAATGCAAATGTACAAATATTAGGCGGCGATGATGCCGGACCTATGGCCTCTGCGAAAAAAGATGCATCAGGAATCAATGTGGCGAAGACAACAACTTTAGGGTCTGAGTTCACTTCATTTTGTGCAGTCCACGGACTGCAAATGGACAAAGAGAAAAAACATGAAGGCGGAGGATTTTGCTTCAGGATTGCTGACGATCCTGTTGAAATGGAAGATGTTTGAAGGTCCAGAATCATTTTGACATCATTTTACATTATCATCATTCTTCCGACTATTCTTCGAGATAAGAGGGGGCAAACTGGATGGAAGATTGTTAGCTTGCACCTTTGTACAAAAGAGGATATTTCCAACTTTTAATGACTATGCAAGTTAATGACTACTGTAGGTAGGTATCAACGATTGAGATTGAATTGTTGCGTACCAAACCTTATCTATGTGATATATTTTGTGTAGTGGCAAATATGTAGTTTTAGTGTCAAGTTGGAGTCGAGATGTGAAGTGATTGTGTTGAGTGAATTATTCATTGCGCATAGCGAAACGATTAGATGGTCTGAGTGAGGATCGACAAGTTGGGAGATAAAGTAGATTTGTCTGAATAATCAACACTATTGTCTTCAGGCCACACCAGCATCTGTGGTCAGGCTAAGATTATTTTGTATACAACGTCCTACAATAATGTTCTTTTGATTTGACTTGTTACAAAAGAGGCCAATTGAGTGCTATTGCAATGCCCTATGCAACAAATGCACCAATATCTCTGTGCACCTGACAATGAGAAATCAAAGATTTGTATGTGTGTTACTGTCTCTGAACACCCAGTAGTAAAATATGGTTGATGGTCTAGTTTGATATCATTCTTGTGACACACATACCCCTGTCATTTTCATGAGTAGGGAGTCTGAGGCTAACTAGTCTAGGCAATGGAGAGTACATTTAGTATGTGTGAAGTATTCTACTCTATTCGTGTGTTTGGTGGGGTGACGGCCCGTCTGGCCATCACCCGCCATACACTCTCTCGCTCGGCAGGAGGTTGGCTGCACGCCGGACTGCTTCAGCCACAATACGGACGCATTGCCATGTAAAGCGCTGCAAACAGTGTGTTCATTGTTTTGTTTCTATCGCCCAGCAAGCAAAAGGTGCTCCGACGAACGCTGCTTCTGGGATGAATGCTAACGGATTCCCCAGCCCTTTCGCCGGCGGCATCGGCGCCACTGCAGGAACGTGGGCGCCGGAGGCGACGGGCAACACAGGCGGGCAAGCGGGTGCCGCGAACCCGGGCGGCTCCGCCGGGGCAGCTGGAGTCCAAGCCAACCTTGGCGGGGCGGGCATGGCCGGAGGCATCCCCGGGGGTGGCGGTGCGGGCGGTTTCTGGGCCATGGCAGGCCATGGTCCCAATTATTGTTAGCCGGGCAGCCTAGGGGCGCCAGGAGGAGGGCATGGCAGTGACCCATTTGGCCTCGGCAACGCGGCGGCGCGGGTGCGCCTCTGAATGCCTTGGGGGTCGGCCAGCCGCAGGGAGCCGCAGGTGCACATGATCAAGGTGCCCCAGCCGCTGGTGGCGGCGGATGGCCGGGGCAGCGCCTGGCCCATTCCAAGGCGCTGTGGCCGGCGGCGGCGGCTCGGGCGGTGCACAGTTTCCGGGGGCCGGCTTTGGCGGCCTGCCCGGTGGTAATGCAGCCGGGTTAACAGCAACAGGGATTCCGAGGCCAGGATGGCCCGGCCGGTGGAGCTGGCCACCCCTGGGCCTTCCACCTTCCAGGGAGCTCAGTCCAGCAGAATGCAGGCAGCCTAGCAACAATTCAGAGGACCCGGAGCTGCAGGGCTCGGAGCATGGCAAGCTGCGGGTGGTATGCAAGCAGGTGGTCCTCAAGTGTGACAGGCGGGCAGCCTCCAAGGTCTTGCTAGGCTAGGCATGGACGGCGCACAGTTTCCGGGGGCCGGCTTTGGCGGCCCGCCCGGTGGAAATGCAGCCGGGCTTGGCACACAACAGGGATTTGGAGGCCAGGATGGCTCGGCCAGTGGTGCTGGCCACCCCTGGGCCTTCCACCTTCCAGGGAGCTCAGTCCAGCAGAACACAGGTAGCCTAGCAACAATTCAAAGGACCCGGAGCTGCAGGGCTCAGAGCATGGCAAGATGCGGGTGGCATGCAAGCAGGTGGCCCTCAAGTGTGACAGGCGGGCAGCCTCCAAGGTCTTGCTGGGCATGGGGGTGCCAGATTCGCGGCGACAGCAGGCAGCGGAGGGCCATGGGCATGGGCGCCTCAAGGGCCCGGCCAAGGGATTCACGGAATGGCAGCAGGCACTGGTCCCGCCCACGTCGGCACGAGAACTCCTTTTGGAGCCGTGCTGTCCAACTGGGCACACATGTACGGGGTTGGCCTGTTGGCCTGGGTTTCATGCCTATGGGTCCCGCGGGGGCGGGGGCATGGCCCCAGGGAGTCATCACTCCCTCCTGGCGATGGAATAGGAAGGAGCGTTGGTGGCAATGATGGTGCTCCCTCTGGTGGCCCCGGTTCCAATCCCCCCTGGACAGGTGCCGGTAACCCCCCAGGAGGCTAAGGCTAGGCTAAGGCATTTGCGGATAAGAGGTAAATGGAGCAACACAGCAGAAGGACTGCCCCCCAATGAATGAGAAAGAGTTCACCAGATATTTGGTGTTGGCAAACTGTCAAGCATTTTGAGGAGACACCCATCAATGCCAATGCTGCCAAAATGTTGTGCCTGCTAAAGGATCTCATCAATGCTGCGAGCACTCGGCTCAACATCGTCAACACCATAAAGCAGCACAGCAGCAACAAGTTGCCGTAAAGGATTTCAGAAACTTTTTGGATACATCCTGAGTGATGACTGAGAGTGTCACACACAGGGTGCCCTTTCAATTGCAGTTGTGGCTGTGTGGGCCAACAAAAGGACCCCCAAGGAAGATTTGGAGGCTCAGAAAGCTGCTAAGCACCAACTGGTGATGGTCACCACTGTGATGCCAGAGGATGCGGGGAAAACCATTGGAGAGCCATCCAAGGATTGAATTGACCCTGCTGCACTTTGATGCCATCATCCTGACAATGGTTGACGGAGAGCATGCAAATATGATGGCCAACATTCAAAATGTGCTCAAGAGAGACTACATGCCATTCAAAGGCACGCTGTCCCGAGCGTACATAGATATTATCTTCTGGTAGACCTTCCATGACTCGAGGTATTACTTCAGCCAGACTGAGGCCCCTGCCCGATCAAGCCTGGGGCCCCTCATGGCAGCCCTGGAAACGAAGCAAATAGTAAATGCATTGAATGTGTACCTCACTCAAAGCTGCCCCCCTCCAAGGCCACAGGAGCAAAGCACAACCACTGAACTTTGAAACAGCTTCAAAAACTCTACTTCTAGTACTTAGTCGACCTTGAAATGTTTTCAAAAGTTACACTTTTACTTGTTGAACTTAGAGTGTTGAAAATTGGTACTTTTACCTGGCTTAATCTACAATAGTACCACATCCATCACAAATCATCCAAAAGGCAAGCTGAAGCCGCAAAAAATGATTCAGATTCAGAAGCCACCCATGATGTGGTTGGCAAGTCAATGAAGTTTGCTGAGCGTAGCCTAGCAAAAAGGTGGCCGTTGAAAAGGATTCTTTCACAATATTGCAATGATCAAGGGAGGTTTGAAATGCTCTCATTTTATTGTGATCATGCGAAAGTTTCCCCAACACTGTATAATGTGGCACAAGCTGAAGCTGCTTGACGCACTGCTGAGGTTGGATGTGAGTGCTTCTTTGGAATGGCTGGGTATACTTCTGCCCCTAGGCGTTCACGTATGAAGGTGCGCACATATGAAATACTAGCGATGCTTTCTGCCATTGTGGTCTGGGCCATGCTTACATTAATGATGAGGCATTTGCAAAAGAGTATTTACGGAGATGTAGGACTGGGGCTTGGAATGAGAAGAGTAAGTGCTGGAATCTTGAGCGACTGGTTGATGCTGATGCTGAGACCAACGGAAAAGGAACTCCTGTTGCAATGACATTGGAGGACCTAATTAGTGAGCAACAGGCAAAGACGTCATCCAAAAGATGAAGTGATTGAGGTGGATGAGTAAGTTGACCTTTAACGAACTTTGAAACTTGCCCAAAAACTCTACTTTTACATAGCAAACTTTGAAAATTGCCCAAAAACTCTACTTTTACTTAGCAAACTTTGAAAATTGCCCAAAAACTCTACTTTTACTTAGCAAACTTTGACTTTGAAACTGGCCTCAAAACTCTACTTTGACTTGAAACTTGCTCCAAAACTCTACTCAACTTTGAAACTTGTTCCAAAACTCTACTTTGACTTTGCGAACTTAGATGATGACATATGAACCCGTACCCGTACTTTGAAACCAAAGTTATTTTCTAAGCCTGGGTGCATGAGAGCCTGGGTGAATGAATCCAGCTCATCTAGGACTTGGCGCGCGGCAGCCGGTGCACGTCGAGGAGATTGTTGTGAAGAAAATTGACTACTATGGATACTGTGACGCCTGCAACACAGGCACAGGGGGCATCTGGATCTGGCTGCCGCTCACGTCGGACTTGCAGCCCTTCGTCTGGCGTTTACAATGTCTGCTGGCGGACATTGCCGCAAAGCTCGCCGCTTACGACAGGCTCTCGATCACCAATGCCGAGTGCACCAGTGTTCTCCTGCAGCAGCTTGCCTTGGAATCAGAAATAGTGGCTTGAACACACCAACACGCTGACGCTGACGTGTATGGCTTCCAAATGTCAGAACCAAAAATATTCCTCTGACCCTAAGCGGAGGCGCACGCGGCAACAATAGGACACCCATGTACCAGGTAATGGTATTTAACTTGGCTCGCATAAAGTAAGGCACCTATAACATCGAGCCATTCCCTGGATATTTCAAGCTTCTTCGCGAAAGAGTTGAATTCACTTTTGCACTTCTGCTTCGATTGTGGAATAAATGGCATCAAATTGATATAGCTAATTTTCTCTCTCACAGAAGCCTGAACTTGGGCATTCCAAGTGTAGTTTAGATTCGCCTCCTTTGACAAGCTACGCGGAATCACATGATGAAATTGAAGTACACAAGTATTCTTTGGCTTGATCTTGTTGAATGTCCATCCTTTTGCGTCCACATAGTCGGCACCTGACTTTGGGGCGTAGTGTTTAAGAATAATACTGCGGACCAGCTGACTGAGACCATCCCCAAGATTTATAAACCTGGGATCCACCCCCGCATACTCGCTCATTTCTCTCACCAGATTCTCTCGGAAAGTCCTGTACTTGTCCGAGAACTGCTCTGGGGACTGATTGAAGTTTGTCATTTCATCTAAAAAGGGAATCACCGAAGCTACCATCCACTTTGGCAAGGCGCCATTCTTGGATGCTTCGATGATTTTGTGGATAGTCTCCACGACCTTCGGAGAAAGGCCAAAGTCTTACCATGTAAAAACATGCCGTTCATCCTCAGGAGTCTTGAATGCCGCTGCCGATTCATGAGACTGTTTAGGAGGCTTGCTGGAAGTCGAGTCATGAGAGACTCCTTCCATCTATTCGGGTGGTGATTTTAAGGCTGTCTCGTCAAAATCGTCATGTTTGTCGCTGAAGTCGAGGAGAAATGTCTTCGACACCCCTTCCATCTCGGCCATAGTGGCCAGAACGGCCGAATTGTACCTTGCATCTGACTTGGACTTTCGTCAGCCTTTTCCCCTGATCTGGCTGCTATTGCCATGGCTACCGCTATTCACCACCATCATGGCTACCCTGTAAAAATGAAGATCTACCTATAAGTTCAAAGCACATATCAAGAATCAGCAGAATTGGCAAGAAAGTTTCAGAGAGTATCAAAGAGTATCAAAGAGTGTTTCGACTCACCACTATCGATGCTCCACACTATCCAGGTTCGACACTGAGCAAGCGTGACAATATGCTTTAGTAAAGTTGATTGCACGCTCAAGTGGGATGTTTGCAATGCGTGGCAATATGCTTGTAAGGAAGGACCAAGGGGCGCGATCAACAGATATGTTACTCACACCATGTGATGGTGTCCTCGTCGGACACGAGGCCCTCGAGTCGGAGGGAGGGACCCCCCCTTCATGAGGGAGCGGAGGTAATCGGGACGCTCGCCCTGCAGACCCCCCCCTCCCGTGCCGGGAGAGGCCGTGGCGGCGGCGGGAGGCGCCGCGAGGGAGTCCTCCTCGAGGAGGGGCGTGTCCATGGTCTCTCTATCGGTGCGCGGCGGCGGCGAAAGGGGGCGTCGGTTGGGTGATTCGAAGACGGGCGCGCTGCAACGGCCGAGGTCTTCCGTCAGGAGTGGGCCGGAATGGGGGCAACGATGTTGGGAGCGGCGGCGGTGCTGATTTTAGCAAGACATGAACCCTCCAATGTGAGAGGCGGATGGCAGAGTGAGGCCGACATCCCTGAGGCCGGGGCTCCCAGAGAGGGGGTGGGGGGTCATAAAATCTCACCCCTGGGATTCGCCCCCCCTGTACATACTAAGGGCCCAGACTATCGGGCTGTTTTTTTGCTTGCGGAGCGCGGAGCGGACGGATTTCGATTTCGATCTTCTATTTTCGCAAAATCCCTCCGCAGCACGTTCGGACTATCCGCGCGTGCGATCTGCGGTGCGATTTGCGGATATTTGTGGCTGATCCGTCAAAATCTGCGGGGAACCTTTGAAACGGAGGGCAAATGTCACTAAAAATATATTTTACACCTAATTTGTTATTAGATATTAAAGAGGGTATTTACGCGTTGATCCCTGTTTGCGGCGGCGGTCTCATTCCCCGAAACTCGCATCGCTCGACCATGACGGCCGTGCCGCCCTAGGCAGCCCCCCCCCTGCTTCATCACTTACCAGCCTGGCACAATAAAACCGCTGCACAGGACTGCTCTAACGGCCACCCTGAGCAATCCCCCCGGCCGGTTTTTTGCCGTAATTGCCAGGCATCACGAACCATCCACACCGGCCGGGCACGGGGGACGTCGAGCGGACACAGCACATCCCGCCAGCCCCTACTACTACCAGGGGAAAGGTGCACAGCTTACCTCTCGCCACAAGACTTCGCGGGGGCGTTGGGTTTGGTCTGAAACCGCACCTCAGGGACAATTCCGGGCGAGAATGGGCCAGGGCGGACCGCAGGAGGCCCATCCCCCCTCAAGCTGGATTTTGGGCTACATCGAAGGCCACCAAGCCGTTGCCGTAGCGACCTGCCGGTCTCTTCCCTCGGCCCGAGACTTTGCGGGACGGTCAGGGGTAATATCCTCTCGACCGCTGTGCGAAAATTCCGGGTGGAAACGCTTCAGGGGAAGCCGGGGAACGACGTGTTGTCCCCGACGAATTTTTTGGACTCTAGGCCGCGGGCCGCGCTGCCGCCGCCTATTGCCGCTGCTCCCCCTGCCCTTGAGGCAACATTAGTTTTGACAGCATCTGTTGAAAATATAGGTGAGTTTGTGCCATGGGAACAAACATTGTTTTAAAGCTCTATGGACCTACCTGATTCTATGCTTTTGTTTTAGGACCATGTTTGATCCAATTCTATGGCTCTTAGCTGTTGTAGCAATCTTTCTTGCTTCCTCTGGAAACAGAGGCGACTCTAATGCACTTCCTACCAATCTTCCAGACAGAGATGAAGATGAGGAAGAGGGAGATGCCCTGTCTGAATCCGTCAGTCGCAGATACAGTGGGCTCGATGATCATCTCTGGAACAGTATTGATCCGTATGCTGTTCTTGCTCAGTTCGAAGACGAAGATATGGAAGAGTTGGCGGAGCTGAAACTTTGTACAAAGCCCACTTTTCCTTTATGACTTGCCTTGCCGTCATGATGGGATCAATGATGGAGTGTTCTTCATCTGTCAACTCTTCTCCATCGTGTGACCTCCTTAGTAACTCACAACGGAGAAGATTTTGCTTCCCACGCTGGTTTGCATACTGCCTTCGAGCACCAAAGCGAAACGCAAGGTCAATATGCTCAGGAACACGCGGAAGAATGTGCGAGTACAACTTCAAGAGTGTGGCGTTTATCTTCTCCGAATCCGAAATCTCATCAGGCCAAAGCAACTCATTCATCAGCGGTATTTTCATCATGAAGTTTTGGCCATGTGGGAGTGAGCCCACTCTGTCACAAGGCGGGTAGACACTGCTGCCAAGCAAGGATGGCTTGTGTGTGGGCTGGCGTTGCGAGCAAGGGCGCGCCGGATGTGCATGCCCGCGACCGCTAGTAGTTCAGGGGACACCAACAAAATGGCGGATGTAGCCTCGCGGTCCTTCAAAGCCACGAGTGGATATCAGTACTTGGATGATAAATTGCTCACTGGATGATAAATTGCTCACTCACTTCAACTCACACTTCCCCTTGCCCCAGAAGACCTCCTGGAGAATTGTGACCCTGCATCCAGGGCAGGATATCTTGAAGGTTGTATCCACGCTGCGTGGACAGAAATTAACAATGGCACAGTGGATGACAAGAGGTGACAGCAATACTGAAAGCACTGGCACTGGTGTGCACATGCAGCGCGGTGGTGAGTCCCCCCTTTCCTTGACGGTCTAGGCCTAGCCCCGGCGCATTGGAATTTGTATTGTCGTACATATGACTGGCCAACAAATTATACTGTGGATACCTTTTGGTACCTGCCCTGAGGCATGCGAGTACATTGGCACGGGCTAAAGTTCTTGCAATAACAGTTCTGTGTCCAATTCCTGGTGCTCCATCAAATAAGTGGCTGGGCTAAAGAAAGTCATGAGTTGGTTGTTATTGTTGTAATCATTAATGGTAGTGTGTTTCGTAATCTGTGTCTGAATGATGAAACGTATGCACATGCATATGGGCTTTTATCATTGGAGGCAACACAATAAATTGACTGAAGAAATTTTAGTTATAGTGTGTGCAGTATTTATGAAGAAAGAGGAGGAGCAAATGGCGGAGTTTGGCAATTTTTCGGTTTCGGGTATGGTACCAGTACCAGTATATTCTCACCACCAACAACAAAAATTGGAAATATGTATCTCAAAATAGCACCACCCTGTCAGAGGACTTACAGACAGGGCACAGAGGAAAAATCACACATTGGGGAAATTTCACGTGTGCGCATTGGGATATTTTTGCTTTTGGCTGGGGCATTTTACAATAAGGGGCAAAATGTTGTGTTTTTTATGGTGGAGACAAGCTTCCGTCCCACTGCAACCACATCAAATTGCAACACTCTGGAAACTGATCATTGCCATTGTCCTTTTTTGATACTCTCAGAAACGTGTCACCAAAATTCTGATGTTAACGCCCTCACATTTACATGGGACATAGACATAGATGCGCCTCCCCCACCCCCGTCCCTGCCCCTACCTGGGACAATGCCATCAACAGCGAGCAATGAGGGCATATGTGAGTGCTTGCATGTCCCCCTCCATAATAGGGTGGGCCGATTTTCTTTGAATGTGAGCGATAATGACGAAATGGTGGTTCGCTCCTTAGTTTTAGTTTGGTACAAAAACATGGGGAATGGAGTTCCAGTCTGTCTGTCACCCGTCCGAAGTCGAACTCACACTAACTATCGGATCTTGTACTTACCTACATACATATCTACATTCCACGTGTAGATCTTGGTCCCAAGATCCTCTAACGGCCAGCATGGGTGGCAAATGTCCACAGTTCCAAAGTCTGATTTGCCGTCAATCTGAGGGCGCCAAAAAC
>JALLBE010002281.1:0-11914 GCA_036939795.1 Thalassiosira mediterranea | reverse complement strand
CTTTCTCATTATTTGAGATGGATACATGCAGCTGCAACTGACTAGGCTTTTTGCAAGCAAGCTGATGGGCAGATTTGATGTTGTGCATTCAATGGTGAACTGAGAGGCTGAACCAAGTTGATCTCGAAGCAATTCCATTTTATTTGCTTCCGTTCAAGTAAAAAGTCGGCTGTGCCCCCGGCCCCATCTGCCTAGGTATGAACGGAGTTTGATGAGGAGGGCTGGCCCCCCAAAATGGATGTTCATACAACTAGGCAGAGGCGCGTAATAAACTAAAAATAGTTAGATTGTAATTTTTTTACGGCGGGGGTTCCCTCTAAACATGCATTTTTTTGCCTCTGCATCATCTTCCTGGCTGCCCGCTACGTACCCCGTCAGCCAAGACATCACACTTAGTTAATCACACTCCAGCGCTCCAGCGCTCCTCTCGCTGCCGCCATCGCCGCGCCCAAACCACCATACCACCGCCGCACTGCCCCGACAGAACCTGCCGCAGCCGCAGCCGCAGCCGCCGCGCCCCGGAGGTGCATCTGGCTACGACCATCATCCCATCGCCCATCGCCCCATGCACGAGATTCCGTCTATGGAGGGGATCGCCCATTGCAAAGCCAAGGACGCCGGCCCGCCGCCCGTGGTCGTCCTGCCGTGCGTGGCCCGTAAAAGGCCCGCGCTGCTGCCGCCGTCCCTCCCGTCGTCGCCGCGGGGACGTCCGGTCGATCCTCGCCCAAACGACGTATCGTACGTCGCCACTTCCATCCATCGAGCCGCGCCGGCCGTCGTCCGGCCTCCGGCGCGAGAAGCGGCTGCAACCACCGCAAAAATGCTGGATCGAGCGTGGGACGCGTCCACGGCAAACTACGGGCGGAACACGAAGAGGCGCGGGCTAGCAAGAGGCCAAGAGGCCGCCCCCGACATCGATCGACGACGGCCCCGTGAGGAATGACGACGTCCCGCTGTGATTCGCCGGCGTCGACGAGCGAAACGAGACGGAGGCCCATCGTCGCCTGGCGCCCGCGCTGACGGGGGGCGTCGCAGCTTGGCTTACCCCTCAACCTACAGCGGTAGTGCTGCTGCCTCGTCCGGTGTAGAGGCGTGGCACGTCGATGAATTTGGGGGGGATGAACATCATCAACGTCAAGGAGACGGCTCGGCAGTGGGGGACGATCGCCGATTCGCCGATGGCAAGGGCGGGAAGGCCCACGGCTCCAACGCCAACGCCAACGCCAACGCCAAATCAGAGGGTACGGCGACGGCGACCGAGGCACGTCGCGATGGCCCGGCGCTCGAGGAGCCAGAGGGCGAGACAGCCTTTGAGGTGGATCCCGCTGCCGCTAGCAAGGAGGGTGGGATCGACGAGATACGGCCGAGGCGTCGACCGCGATCGCGCGGGTGGCGACGAGAGATCCCAGCGCTCCAAGCCCCGCCGAAAGTCTCAACACAATCAGTTCATTTTCACTGAAATGGCTGCGGCTTCATTGAAAATTCGTGATCACTTTGACCCCAGACACTTGTCCAACTTGATTTACGCCTTTGGTAAGGCCGACGTTGTAGTCAGATTTGGAGTTGATAGCAATTTATTGGATCTGGCAGTGTTGGCCATCACCCTCTTGAGAGATTTCAATTCTCGTGATATCTTCATCTATTCAAAGTAGTGGGGGATATGATCTGTCAGGACAGTGACCTAAATTTCTTCGACAAACAACATTTATCCAACATTGTCTGGTCATATTCAACTCTGGGGACATCACACTCGAAGATGTTTGAACTAGTCGCAGAACATATTGTAGGACTCGGTAGCTTGGATGCATTCAAGCCCCAGGAACTTTCCAATGCGGTATGGGCCTACGCAACTGTCAATGAGTCAGTTGCAGATCACGTGGTGACACTTGACAACTTGAACTATTTCAAGCCTCAGGAACTCTCCAACCTGTATGGGCTTTTGCGATGGCAAATGAGTCACATCCCAGAAATGAACAGGACCCAACCACATATGCAGTGGCAAATGTTGATGCACCCACACTTTTTGATGATGTCTTCAAAACATTATGGAGGATTTTTCGGACCTCAGCGACACCCCCGTGACAATACAGCTTGATGGTGTGGAAGATCTAGCTCGAAATAGCATGGCAGCATATGAGGCTTCCTACTACCAGTGTGACAGAGTTCTTTCCGGAGCCAGAGTTTACAGAGGGATGGGCTGCGACAGGATCGATAGTGACTGTGATTTGGTGATTGATGAATGTAAGTGATCATTGCTTCATGAAACGTTGACCTGAGGGGGTGAACAAAATATCTTCTTACATCTTCATATCTCTTCACCATGTGTTCAAAAGTGATAAGTTCGTTTGTTGAGCAACAGACCATGCACAATGTTTTTTCTTTTGATTAATTTTTCCTTGAATCATTTATTGCAGGCCTTGAAGACCTCATTCCACCCTTTGTCTCGTTTCACGAGGAGCTTGTGGAAGGCATGGTAGCTCGCAAAACTAGCGATGGTCTCACAATTATTGAGTCGCCATCATTTTCTTCTCTTGATGATGCGAGGGATTACCTTTATGCCATCATCAGGGCTGAGGATGACTGTGCTAGTTTTTTGTCAGTTGAAGTCACTTCTCCTCCTCGGCCGAAGACTAGAGGCATTGTAATATACGATGCCGTATTCTGCTGTTAGGTAATATTTTTCTTACTGGTTTGCGTGCCGCAATGTTCATCTGCAGCTAAAACAACTTTAATTCGATGAAATTCACTCTCAATATGAAATAGATAACTCGGCTCGGCGGGCTCTCTCTCTCTCTCTCTCTCTCGCCGGGCCTCTCCTTCTAGTCCCTCGTACGGTACCCGCCCCGCCTTCCAAACTTCTTCGATGGCTCAATATATTTCTTGTTCGCGTCGTGGGGGTACGTCTACGCGGCGCGCTTCTTTTAATCGATGAAGTCTCGAATCGTGCTCGAATCTTCTTAACATGTAAATGGGGAATCGACACCTCCTTCTCTCCCTTGCCAGGCACCCTCCCGGTCTCCAAACTTCTTCTTCGATAGCTAGATTCTCTATTTTCCGCGCTCTCTCTCTTTTCCCTCGTCATGAAGCTCCCTGGCATATATGAAAACTTGATTTTGCCGGGGACGCGCCTCATTTCGGCTCTTTGTCCGGCCCCCTTCGATGGTCCTCACGTCGCCTGCCTCGTCGTTTTCTTCTTCTTCGCCAACCCCTCCTTCTCGGCCTTGGCACGATGCCTCCCGTCGGATACCACGAACGAATGCAACATCCTCCCCTGATTCCTCAGCAGCTTCTCCTGGTGCTTCCACGTCCTCATGGCATCCTCGGCCCACTCCGATCGTCCCCCCTCCATCTCGAACGACAGCTCCTTCTTCAGGACAGGCTCGACCTTCCTCCATCCCAGCTTGATCTGGTGCCATCCCGACTGCAGGACGTTCATCATGACGGGCGCGACCCTGTACCAGCCGGCCTTGGCGAGCCCCATGAGCTGCATCATGACCACGTCGAAGTGCTGCTCCATCTGGTCCAGGTGCAGGTCCAGGGTTTGGTTGCTGCTGTGCTTGAAAATGGAAGTGAGATTTTTCACGAATAGCACGGAGCTCCTCACCAGGAATCTCAGCGTGTCCTCGTCGACTGCGGCGGAGCGGTTCTCTGCTTCTTCCACCGATGACAGCGAAGAATATTGGGTACCCGGCGTGGGCTTGGAAACGGTCTGGGCGATGTGGAGAGAGTGAGTTTGCATTCAATTTGATCACTGGTGGTATGAGTCAGGTGTGGGATGCACACAAAGTGGGCAACAGCCCCATCATAGGAAATAACTCACTTCCTCGGTGGTGCAGGTGTTGCCTCCCACTTCTCCATCGTCCTCCTTCGCAGGTGCCTCCGGCTCGGCATCTTCTTGCACTGAAACGACGGCATCCTTGGCGATTTCTGGGATGGGATCATCATCCTCTTCCTCCAACATTGGAGGCAAGTCCTCGTCGCTTTCAACATCAGGGGCGGCAAGGTCTTTCTCCTCACAACTGGGTGCTTCGTCCACGACGGACACCAACTTGGCCACGCTCTCCTCTGCCAGCACATCCCCGAGCGTGCGCGACGAGACCGGTGGCACGGCGGCGGCGGCGTCCTCTGACGAGCGGTAATAGCGACCCCTCGCCACGGCCACCAGCACGGCGAGCAACACCGCCGCCACGCTCCGAGCCATCATCCTCCTGCGCCTCCTCGCCGCCCTCGCCTCCGCGAGGCCGTCCGGGCCGGTGCCAGACGAGATGATGGCCCGGAGCGGCGGCGGGGGGTGCCCTTCCGCCGGGGACGAGGAGGAGGAGGCGTGCTGGCGCGCGAGCAGGCGATTCTTCCTCTGGTGTCGGTTCATCACGAGCCCCCGTTCCTCCCGGGCCCGCTGGCGCAGGACCCAGTCGGAGTCGGCGCGGGAGGCCAGCCCCCATGCGGGAGGGGGCTGGAGGAGTGCGATGGAGGACGATTGGGCCATGAGGGGCTGGAGCGTTATCTCGGTGTGGTACCGTCTGGCGAGGTTGATCAGGTTCCTGGGCGGGATCTTGTGCCTATGCGTGTTGATGTGAAGGACATTTTTTGGCGTGAGGCGATGACAGCCCAAATAAAATTTCATAAGAATGCAGGAGAAAGCATTGAAAGTCGCAACTGGCAATGCTTTTCAGACCTTTCAATCATGAAAGTCAAACTAGTCGACCACGAGAAATAGTAGAAACAAACCCGACAACATCACGAATCATCATTGCTTATGACAGATGTAAATCCGAGCTCCCCCAAGATCTTAGTGCACGCATTGCTTTGAGATCGTGCCATCTTTCCAGGACCTCTTCGGCGCGAGGACCGAACCAAATAATGCCCCCGCCGCGAGAGAGCTGCTCGCCATTTTCCTCCCATTCGCGACGACGTGCCTATGCACGCGCGCATCCATCGTGCCGCCGCCGTTGTATATACATCGAAACGTCCCCCCCCACACATTTCATCCCGAGCAAACAGTAAATGCCACAACGCAGTGCACCATTACCACGTCCATCACCGAGCAAACGTACGCAAATGCCACCGCGCACGGGGCACCATGATTACAACACACACACGCGCACACATGATATGTACTCACATCAACGAAATGCTGAGGTCGATGAGCTCCTGGAACGGCACCCTCGGCTGCCTCCTGACCCTCCCTCCTCCTCCTCCTCCCCCCGCCATGGAAATGACGCTCCCGTCGTCCCCCATGTCGGTGTCGATCGATCTATCCTGCAGGCTCGGATCGCAGCTGAAGTCGTCGTCGTTCTCCTCCCCCGTGTGATACCCGCTCCCCCCTCCTCCCCCATTGCCTCCTCCCAGGTCGCCGGGGGTGTACTTCCACCCGGCGTCCGACGAATTCTTCGGCAGGTCGGCCAACGCGTTGTGCACGCACGCGAAGTCGCAGTCGGCCCCCAATACCTCTATCCGGTTGAGCGGGTGTACCATCATGGCCACGCTCAGGTACACCGCCATGCTGGGATGGCTCGCTATCAGGAAGTCGTACACGCGCTTCACCAACGCCGTGTCGCGCACGTCGTGCGCGAACCACGTGATGACCCAACTGAGGCAGAAGTAGGGCTCCATCCCGCAGTCGACGAGGTGGGAGTGGAGGCGTGGATCGAAGGCGGCCGTCAGGGGCATGACGACGGCCCGCAATGCCGATTGGAGGCGGAGGAAGTCGGGTCGCATGGCGTCGCGGAGGTGCGAGCGCGAGAGGCGGAGGAGGACGCGGGAGGCGAGGAGGGTCCCGGAGGAGGAGAGGGCGCGGGAGACGCTGTTCGTCGTCGCGGCGTCCTTGTTGCCATTGCCGCCGTCCATGCCGCCGCCGCTCGATGGGAAGGGGGGAGGGTCCTGCGACGACGGCGACGACGGGGGGGCGGGGGCCCCGCCGAGGGCGGAGAGCACGATGCTCCCCACGTCGTGGTAGCCCTGGTAGTACCTCAGCCGATCGTCATCTTCACCATCGTCGTCCGTCGAGGCTTCGGTTCCGGTCTCGAGCTTGACGAGCCGCTGCACCTCCCGGCCCTTCGGGTCGTCGTGCGTTGCCAAGCCCCCCCCCCATCCGCCGCTCGCCCCTCCACCTCCTGCCCCATCAATGCCGCCACCATCCATCGCCCCATCCATCCCGTCGTCGTCGTCGCCCCCATACCCCAGGCAGAGGGTCAAATCCAAGAATTCCCCCAGGCGTCGTTGCTTCCTCCTCAACAATTGGGCTATGCGCTTTCGGTGCTTATTCTTCATCTGAAAGTTACGGGAGCGCTGCGATCCCGTGAGGAGGTGCCACGTCACGCGGGAGACGTCCTTTTGGATCTGGGAGTGATCCATGGATCGGAGGGGGGATGATGCATTGTCGTCGTCATTGTCATCATTGTTGTTGTTATTGTTGTGGTTGTTGGTGGTGGAGGAGTTGGAGGAGGAGGAGGCCTCGTCGTCGTCGTCGGCCACGGCGGCGGCGGCCGACTGTTGGTGCTGTTGATGGTGGTGGTGGAGGTGCTGGTGGTGCACCCCCACCAGCTTGGGCCACGCCAGCTTGCGGAGCGAGTCTGACGACGATGAAAGAGTGAAGGAGGATAGGAGGAGGAGGCGAAGGAGGGAGGGGAGGAAAATGAGCGAACGGGCGAGAGGGAGCTTACGAACGCCGGGGCGAGGATATGGCAATGACGGGCAAAATGACGATGCGATGCGACGCCGAGACGACCTTATCCGACCCACAAGAGCGGATGGGACGATAGCGGATGCAACACATATCACGCATATTACAACGCACCGTTGACCAGTCCCCCCTCCGTGGAGGCCAATTCCCTCAGCCTCCAGAGGTCGACGGCGGGCTCCGACAATAGGCGACGGATCTCCTCGGCCTTGGCGGAGTGACGATGCTGGCAGGGAGTAGGAGGAGGGGGAGAGGGGGGAGCATTGTCGTCGTCGACGTTGGCATTGTTGGTGGCATTGTTGGACTGGTTGTTGGAGGCGGCGTCGGACGCCGCTTCGGCGGTCATCGTTCCCATCTCTCTCTCTCTCTCTCTCTCTTGATTCGGGGAGGGCGTTCGCTGATGTTGTCGATCGCGCGCGCGATGCGCGATGCTGGGAGCTGGGGAACCACCGCCGCCGATGATGGGGGAGGGGAGAGTTCTTTGATTGCGTTCCGGATCCGCGCTGCCGCCGCGCCGTACGTCGATCGATGATGATGATGGCGGGGGAGGGAGCGGAGGGGGAGGAGGTGGTGGTGTCCGTAGTCGCCCTGCCTCGGCGTGGAGCGAAGAGGATCGATTCCTTCGAATTGAATTCAAGTTCAATGCTGCTGGCGCGCTGGCTGGCCAGCGCACATCAGCAACGACACGACGTGAGACGTGAGATGATGATGCATGCGTGAGATCCGGCGGCGCCCGCGCCGCGCGCCACGCGCCAGCCCGCTAGCCAGCCACGGCCATCATTTTTTAGATCATTTTGCTGCCATCACATCATTGCTCGAAGAAAGGAGTAGCAAATTTGATTTTATTTGAATATTCTCGACAAAAAATAATAATATTATTACTATTATTTACATCTTAATTGAGGATTTGGTAAAAATAACAAAATAAATCATATCTTTATTTCGGTAACCATACACATCGCTTTCTCGCGTTTGAATGACGAATGACGACATCAAAATCGGTTCTCAGGGGCATTGGGAATAGGACCCGGGTGTGTAAAACCATCAGGAGATACTTGGGAGCAGGAGCAGGAGATCCGCAACAAGCACCTGTATCGTATGTACCTGCATACCCCTACCATATTATTATGTAAAGGCATGCACCTACCTGCCTACCTGCCCAGCTTTTATTCTGCACGTTTCAGGCTGGTGATCCGAGGCCAAGATGGTCCCATATGTGCCTCTTTTGCTTTTGCGATGGTGATAGCGATGGTGTAATGGATAGATAGTGCGGGTGTGTGGGGTTTTGTACAAGTAGTACAGGACAAGATTTTTAGGCACAGTAGTACAAAATGAAATTGCGACTGTTTCATAAATGCTCTTCCCCCCTGCACAGTGTAAGACTCCAGAATCAGAATTAGACAGAAACAGATGTGCAGGCTGACCTCCTACTCCCACACTCCCACTCCCACTCCCACTCCCACTCCCACTCCCACTCCCACTCCCACTCCCCCCCACACACCAAGTCCCCATTGCCATTGATGGAACAATAAAGCATAGACTATACAATTTTCCATTTCCATTCCCGCACCCAGGTACTTGCGAAAGGGACATGGACGACACGATGTTACTATAAATTCAATGAACTTAGAGCAAACTTTTTGTGGAGGAAGCACTGGCACAAAATATGAACACTTTTAATATTCAATTGGATAATGTGTATGTAAGCTCAAGATGTACTAACACTTAATTGGGTGAATAATCCTATGCAATGAACAAAGCAACCCATGGGATTGCATATGGTAACCATGGCGCTGCTAGGAGAGATAGTTATCAGAGCTGGTAATCCTATGCAGCCCAAAATATACACCCCCCTCAATTGCACAATGATGCCACCAAACTAGCAGTTGTAATGCCGATCCAACAAAACTTTCCAAATTTACAGTAGTTGGGTGGTATTACTATTACGGGCATGAAAATGACAAGGATGAAAGAACTGCAAATATAGTAGTACAACATATTATTGTGGAGGCAGCACACCAGCACCACAGCACAAAATGAACATTTTCGACTGCTCCTTCGTGGCTTTGGCTCGATGATGTATTTGGAATTATCCGTGTACGTAATCCGATGCAATGAAATCAACCGATGGGATTGCATTGCATTGCATTGCATATGGTAACCATGGCCGCCAGGAGAGATAGTTATCAAAATTGGTACTGCCTGGTAGCCCTAAACCTACACCTACACCTACACAGCTCAAAATGAACCCTCTCAATCTCAAAACGGATGCCACCAAAGATCATGACTAGATGATAATTGTAATGCTGCTCCAACGTTCTAGTACCTAGTTGCATAGTATAGACACAAAAATGAAAGTTGTGAAAGAACTAGCTACAAATATCCCCCCTGCCATTGTTGAATTGGTGGTGGGTGGCCTGTTGAAGCTTACTTGGTTGAAGTGTGTGGTGTGTGCCCGAGATCTTTCCTGTCAAGGGTTGTGCGGGTCCTACAGTCATGAACCTGGACATCAACTTTTCGTCTGCGTACTTCTTTCCGTTTAGTGAATATTAGTCGAGGGAGCATCATCTTTTGGTCTATTTTAGATTAAAAATGATCTGTCTCAGAGAACTGCAGACGTCATCGCGCAGGGTCGCGCGCCATTTCAAAATGATGGGGCCGGCCTAGTTTGTCCGTCCCGCCATTTTTGGATTCAGATCTCGATCCGAACGAATGGACGCCATCACCCATCACGCACAGCCATCAGACATCAAATCATGTGGACCATGATTCCAGCCGCCATACCTAACTAGACCCAACCCACGACGCCCGCCACGACAATAATAGGTATCGTACCATCGAATCGACCATGACGTCCACCGCCTCCTCCTCGAGCTGTCCGGGCGTGCCCGCCCCCCCGGGCACCCGCCTCACCATCACCCTCCCCGACGACTTCCACCACCACTTCCGCGACGGCCCCTGCAGCGCCGACGTCCTCGGCCACTGCACGCTCCGCTTCGGCCGGGCCATCGCCATGCCCAACCTCAAGCCGCCCGTGACCACCACCGACCTCGCGCTGGCGTACCGGGATCGACTGCTGGCGGGCCTGCCCCCGACGCTCAAGCACGGGACGTTCGAGCCGCTAATGACGCTGTACCTCACGGACAACACCTCCCCCGAGGAAATACGCAAGGCTGCCGCCACCGGCCACGTCAAGGCGTGCAAGTACTATCCCGCGGGGGCCACGACCAATTCCGACGCGGGCGTGACGGACGTCAGGAAGACGTACCCGGCGCTGAGGGCGATGGAGGAGTGCGGGATGGTGCTTTGCATCCACTCGGAGGTTTCGACGGAGGGGATCGACATTTTCGACAGGGAGCCGGTGTTCATCGAGGAGATCATCAAGCCGCTCGTGAGGGACTTTACCAAATTGAAGGTGAGGGCTGCATTATAATGTGATTTGATTCGGGTGTGATGAAGTGCGATGAGGGCGCGGATTGAGCTGGCATGTCATATGTCATTCCTGTACATGATTGACAGCTTGACCTTCTTTGCTTGAGATCTGACCTGGACCTGAGCTGCGCTGCCCAGTTTTCGAATGAGCAGCAGCAACTTACGATGTGTGACATGACCTTGGCGTGGCCCTTGCCATGGTCCATCTCTGACCTTCGGTGTCAACGACTTGCGATTTCAAATAAAATCTCGGCAGTGTCACGTATCGTTCGATCTTATGCATTGAGCTGTGATTTTATCTTATTTTCTGCATTTGATCTGAGCTGGGGTCTGAGCCATTATCGTGATTGTGGTACGAGCGGTAGTGCTTGCCGCGCGGTTGACATTCGGGTCTCAGCAATGATTCGATATTGTGGTCCAAAGTATCGTAGATTGGAGTGGTGGCTTCCATCAGTGTTTCAGCTGCAGCTGAGCTACAATACGAACCATGTTGACTTGAGAGATCGTTAGCTCACGCGATTTGACCTCCCATTCGATATCAAAAGATCGTGATGGAGCACATTTCCACCAAGGAGGCCGTTGACTACGTAAAATCCGCCCCGCCCAACGTCGCAGCCTCCATCACCTGCCACCATCTCCTCTACAATCGCAACGCCCTCCTCGTGGGCGGTATTAAACCACATTTCTACTGCCTCCCCATCCTCAAACGCGAGACCCACCGCGTGGCACTGCTCGAGGCGGCAACGAGCGGCAGCCCCAAGTTCTTCCTCGGGACAGACTCCGCCCCCCACGCCGTCGAGGCCAAGGAGAGCGCGTGCGGGTGCGCGGGGGCGTACACCGCCCACGCGGCGCTAGAGCTGTACGCCGAGGCGTTCGACGGGGCAGGAGCGCTGGATCGGCTCGAGGCGTTCGCGAGCTTCAATGGCGCGGATCACTACGGGCTGCCGAGGAACGTGGGACGGAAGGTGACGTTGGTCAAGGAGGGATGGACAGTGCCGATGAGGTACAAGTTCGGGACGAGCGAGATGAGGCCTCTCAGGGCGGGAGAGACGGTGGAGTGGAGCATCGTGGAGTGAGCCTGGGGCGAGGTCATCGCTAGTTCGTTACAGACCTTGCAATCTTGTGACATAACCAAACCAATGGCTGCGTAGCCTTCTTCCATAGCCTGAGTGACAAAGACTTATCCTAAATAGTTCTCACATTCTGGTATGGATGATCCATCTACATAAATCTACCAATGCATTGCCTGTCGATTGGTGACTTCTGACGCTCTCGAAAGACCCGACGAAAGTGAGGTTTGCCCTTCAATTGCTGGAGGTGTCACCGAGGTGTCAGATCTCAACCATTGTCAACCATCGGATCTTTTTGTATGAGAGGAAACAGAGGAATACGTGGCATGCACGTAAGAAACTTTTTACTCTAGATACAATATGTATGGAAGAGATTGACTCTGGAAATGTACGATGTTCACGCGACGGATCCGCCATTGTAAGGGGAGAGTTCTGTTACTGATCGACCTTTATCGTCGCCAAGAATTACCATGTAGTGCTCTAGCTTGGAGGCACGCTCCACAATCGCTTCGAAGGAGAATTGGGCTCACATTTTCCTTCAGCTCAATTGCTTCACACCGAACGCCTCCCAATCGCAACCTCAACCATTCGCCTACGAAAATGAAGTTCACCATCGCACTACTCGCATTCGGGTTCTTGGCCCGCGGACAAAGCGCCAACAGTGAAGATGGCGATCTCCGTACTCGCCCTGACGCAACGCCTGTCGTCCCTGCATCTGGAATCGTGGGTAGTC
>JALLBE010002277.1:0-10077 GCA_036939795.1 Thalassiosira mediterranea | reverse complement strand
GGTCGCAAAGCGGTCGCGACGTTTCAAAAGATTTGGTCGCGTTGTGGTCGCGACCTGGTCGCGAAACCGGCGCGGATTTTGAAATTCCGCGCCGGTTTCGCGACCACAAGCGCGCGAGATCTGGTCGCACTTTGGGTCGCGTCGACGTCGCGCCGATTTCAAAATTTTCAAAATGTTGGTCGCAAAGTTGTCGCGACATGGTCGCAGTTGAAAGATCGATTTTCACTTGTTAAAACCGGTCTAATATGGTGTCCGCGCTGCCAAGATCAAGATTGGTACTATTTTTTAGGCTTGGCTAGGATGTCATCTGATGCCATCTGATGCCATCAACTACGAAGAGGCCTTGCGTTTCCTACCGGTCCTCCTCCTGGCCCGTGGCGACATCGCCTCCCCATCCTCGCCGTCCGCACCTGCGGTCCTCCTCGGAGGCGAAGAGGGCGCCGCCACCGCCTTCTTCTGGAGGGATGCCAACGGAATCTCGTCTATGTCTTCCTCGCTCTCATCGTCCTTCGCCCTCTCGTTCTTGTTGTCATCTTTGACCTCGCCTTCATCCTTGTCCGGCGGTCGCGCGCGCTTCGGCGGCGGCGATCCCGCGGTCGTGCCGCCATCGTCTGCGGCCTCCGTTTTACGATCCTCCGGAGCATCGACATCGTCTTCGTCTTTGGCCACGGGCTCCAGAATGTCGGCCATCTCCGCAGCCGATGGAGTGGGGTCGGGCCGCGCGCTGGTTCCGGCGCCGGAGGATTTCGATCCTACATCGTCTTCGTCTCGAACCGCCGGCGTCTCCACCTCAGGAGGCGATGCCGCCTTCTTTGCGGCCGACGACGAGGAAGGCTGACCGTCCGGCCGCGGGTCCTTGCCCTTCGTCGACGACCTTTTCCTTTTCTTCTTCTTCTTCATCTTCTTCTTTTCGACCCTTTCCTTCTCGACCACGGGCAGGGGCTCCGGCTCGGGAGTGTCCGGCCTATCCTGCAGGCTCGACCGTCCCAGGGCCGCGACGACGATCGGTCCGCCGTCGTCCCCCCTCGCCGCCACGGCGCCGCTGGCCGAGAACCACCTGTGATCCGTCGGCATCTTCTTCGGCGCCCCCGCCTTACCCTTCTTCGCGCCGCCGCCGACCGCGGAATTGGAGGAGGGCATCAGGTCCGACGTGCCCCCCGAGGATCCGTCCGTGGATTCCCCCGCGCCGTTCGATCCGTTGGATGCTCCATTCCCCGAGGAGGACGAAGAGGCGCCGCCTCCGCCGGATCCCTTGCCGTGGGGAAGCTCGATCCAGATGCTGTCCCATCCCTGCATCAGGTTGCCCCGATGGCCCTGGGTGGCGTCGAAGTACGCCTCCTCGCCGCGGTGGAGTTGGCGCTGGATGGAGATTAGGGCGGAGTACCCCCGTTGGATGTAATTCCGGAGCTCGCGGGAGGTCGGCGGGGCATCGTCGAAATTATTTTCCGCATTGCCGGGGCGGGGGGAGGAGGCGGGCGAACGACGGGCGGGGTGGTCGTCGTTTTCGCCGGATCCGTCGCCGTTCCGACCGACGACGGCGGGAGGGGGCGCGGGGATCCCGAGCCGTCGCCGCAGCGCCTCCGGCCACGCCGGACCTCCGGTTCCTGACGTTGGCGGCCGAGGCCTCCGCAGGCGAGAGGGGTGGGCGTCCATGGTGCGTGATGGTGGCACGCAGGGTGGCACGATGGTGGTCGTCGTTCGTCGTGTGTCTGTCGTCGTCGGCGTCGGCGTCGGCTGTGACCAAGCTGTGACAGCGTTTCCATTTGAAACGGCTGCTGTTTTGAAACATTGTATTCAACAGGTCAAATAATTACTATCTTTGATTTTCGAGTATTTTCAAACGTGAAACCCATCGATCGAATCTTCATTGAAGAACAGATCAAAAGACAACAAAAGATAAAAGATCCAAAATCCGCCGATCCGAGATCCGAGGCGACCTACGAAGACACCGGCTCGCCCCCGCCCGACTCCGATCCGCCCGGAAGCGGTAAAATGAAATCCTTCCTCCTAGGACTGTGTGCGGCAGCCGCCTCCCTCGCGGGAGGGGCGCTCGCCTTCGCCCCTCCGTCGTCATCGACGATGACGTCTCGATCCGATTCCGTCACCACCATCGCCGGCGGCACCGGCCTGAACGCCCGTCCTCAGACCCGATTCCGGGAGGTGCAGGGGAACATCCTCACCCGCCGGACCGTGAACGACTTCGATCCCGACCTCCCCTCCCACTGGGAGAACGCCCTCGACCGCGCGATCGAGGCGGCGCTGTACGCGCCGAACCACCGCCGGACGGAGCCGTGGCGATTCTACCTCCTCGGACCGGAGAGCGTACGGAGGGTGTGCGAGCTGAACGCCGAGATCGTGAGCGCGAAGAAGGGGGAGGAGGCCGGCGCCAAAAAGTTGGAGCGGTGGCTGAAGATGCCGGGATGGCTCGTGGTCACGTGCGCCAAGGCCGAGGGCCACGACGGCGACGAAGATTCCTCGGCGATGGAAGATCCCGGAGGCGTGGCGAGGGAGGACTACGCGGCGTGCTGCTGCGCCGTCCAGAACCTGTGCCTTTCGCTGAGCTCTCAGGGGATAGGGACGAAGTGGACGACGGGGGCGGTGAATTTCGACGAGAGGTTCGCGGACGCCGTGGGGTTCAGCAACGACGAGGAGTACACGGTGGGCACGATATGGTTCGGTACGGCGGCGAAGAAGCCGACGGTGCCGAAGAAGAAGATGGGTCTGGAGGAGGTTCTCAAGAAGACGGAATAAGTGGCGAGGAGAGTGACGTCGAGAGGTAGAGATTCTATTGTCTAGAAGTGACACATTTTTGAGCGAACTCCCGTGCAATACGACGGCAGTGCCCTGTGTATTAGAAGTGGAGGAAATTTGCAACAATTCCAGCAAATGATCTACATTAAGGCTGTTGTCTGCTGTTGTTCCAAGGAAGCAATTGCGCTGAAACAGGGGTCAACACGAGATGAACATTCTTTGTCGACACCCGTTCTCACTCTATCCTCTGGAGAGAGAAGGAAATGCAAAAATTGGAACCCATACCGGACCAGTTCTCAAACTTATACTTCAGGCCAAAGAAAGATTCAAGGTAGCCCCCCAACAGCTTCGTGCTCTTCGGCCCGAGCAAGCATCCATTCGGATAGAGAAGCTTGAGGATGTTGCCATCCGATTCTCGAACCTGGAACGATGTCCATTGATTCGGCCTCTTCTTTGAATTATTGCTCTCAATACCAAGCAACAAGTACTTGTGGTGCATCTCGATTGCAAGCTTGAACATATCTCGCTTGTTTTTTGACTTGATGTAGTCCAAGGCCAGCGTCTCCGCCATACTGTATACGGAATCCTGGGTGACTGTTCCATCTTCGGGGTCGATCCCAAAGAAGTCGAGCTCACGATCGAAGGTGGACCTTGTAAAAGTGATGGGTAGCTCAATGCTTCCGTATCGAAGATAGTTCAGAACATGCTCGAAGATGACACCACTGCGATCAACGAAGACCTCCGCCTCGGGATCATCCTGCCAGACATCCGATACCATCCTTCCAAGCACCGACTCGGAGTATTGTTCGATGAGGTCCCTGGATACCTCGAAGTGGGTTCCGCCGACATTGAACTTCACGTTTTTCTTTTTGGCCGCATCCGCCGTCATCTCCTTCTTTGCCATGGGCGTCTTGGACATCGGGGCGTAGGCCGTGCGTGAATGGAAAAGATCAGATTGTCGCGAAATATGCAATGAAAGCTCCTCTGGAGTGCGCTGCTGGTGGCAATGGGACTGTGAAATTTTCACTGATCATGAGTGCGGTGCCTTCCAGCAACTTCAGATGCTCAGAGCATCGCATGGTGTTCACAGATCTTGCCGGCAGATGGTACTTGAATCTGCGTGGGTGGTACAATCATGAAGTATCGACCTTGATGCTTATGATGTTTGATAGTCGTTCGTCCAACATTTTATTTAGAAGGTCCTAATATGTTCAGCCTCCGTTGGTCCCAAGCTACACCGTCCTCATTCTATCCTCTGGAGGGAGAAGGAAATGCATAGATTGGAATCGCCACCGGTAAAGTTCTCAAACTTATACTTCAGGCCAAAGAAAGATTTAAGGTAATCCTCGAACAGCTTCGTTTCCTCGGGCTTGAGGCTCAAATTTCGCTCGCCCAGAATCTTCAAGATGTCTCCATCCGATTCTCGTACCTGGAACGATGTCCATTGATCCGGCCTCCCTCTGGAAATATTATTCTCGATGCCGAGCAACACGTACTTGTGGTGCATCTCGATTGCAAGCTTGAACATATCGCGCTTGCTTTTTGACTTGCTGTAATCCAAGGCCAGCGTCTCCGCCATGCTGGAAACGGAATCCTGGCTGACTCTCCCATCCTCGGGATCTATCCCAAAGAAGTCGAGCTCACGATCGAAGGTGGACCTTGGAAGAGTGATGGGTAGCTCGATGCTTCCGTATCGAAGATAGTTCAGAACATGCTCGAATATTTCACCACTGCGATCGACGAAGACCTCCGCCTCGGGATCATCCTGCCAGACATCCGATACCATCCTTCCAAGCACCGACTCGGAGTATTGTTCGATGAGGTCCCTGGATACCTCGAAGTGGGTTCCGCCGACATTAAACTTCACCGTCTTCGGAGTAGTTGACATCTTTTCCTACCAATCGGGACGTCGACAAGGGGAAAAGTGGCTGTGCGCGAAGCGACACGGTTAGATCTCGATCGAGTTGATCCGTAAGGCTTTGCCCCGAATGAAGTACGGCACACCGAAGCTCCCGCTTGTGATCGCCGGCGAAGAGAGTCTTTACCAGTGATCGCTGTCGTCGTAATCGATCCGGCGGTGCTACCTGATTCGACATGTCGGTGTGGCACATGTATTGAATCAAACCGGGACAAAATATTACAGAAGAGCGTATCATAGCGTATTGTATCGCTTTTATCGTGCTCTTATCATGATTTTGAGCGCTATTGCAACAGAAAATGCATGAATATGAAATGGTTTCTATCACATACACTACAACTGTGCATCGGAGAGTCAGACAGCCCCATAGCCGAACCTCCCAAACTTCTAGTCCAATATACGAGCCAGGTGGCAACTCTAACGGCAGTAGTGTGTTCCGTTCCTCTTCTTTCCCGTATTCATCCACTTCACCAGGTGCACGCTCTGCGTGTGATCTCCCTCGCCGCTCCCTCCGAACCACTTCCGCTGGCCCTTCTTCTCCACCTTCTTCGCCACCTTGGCCATGGCGTCGTCCTTGAGACCCATCTCGGACGGCTCGCGGGGGCGCGAGTGCGCCCTCGCCAGGGACTTCTCCCGTCGGACCGACTCGTCGCGCGCCTTCTTGGCACGCTTGATGGCCCCCTTGGACTTTCCGCGTCCGTCCGCGCCCATCTCCTCCTCGTCCGAATCGTTCGTGTCCTCCATCTCGGCATCCGCCTTCCTGGCCCGGCTCTGCCGCCTCTTCTCGCGGGGATCGTCGCGCTCCCTCTTCCTCCCCCTCTCGAGCATCTGGGTCGCGTCGACGCCCACCCTCCCGAGGCGCCTCTCGATGGCGTCGGCGCTGAGCTTGGCGTCGTCGTCGTGCCTGTCCTTGGCCCGTCCCCGGATCTCGCGGGGCAGGGCCGGCCTGTTCCGTCCGCCGCTCCTCTCCTTGTATGCCCGCTTGATCTTCACCCGGTCGCGAATCTCGTCGACCTGCGCCTTCTCCATCTCGTCCAGGCTCTCCTCGTCTTCCATCCTTCCCATGTTCTCGGCCTCGTACTCGCGCTCCAGGCGTTCCTCCTCCTCCTCGAGCAGCGCGAGCTTGGCGTCGATATCGGGGTCAACGAAGTCGGAGATGTTCTTCCCGTCGAGGATCTGGGGTATGGCGTCGAAGCGCCACTCGGGGTCGGCGAGGTCGTACTGCTCGCGGTAGTCGGGGGCCCAGACTCCCGGGCCGCCGTTCTCCCACATGAGGTCGCGGGCCGTCTTCTTGGCGGGTGCGTCGTCGCCTCCGCCGCCGCCTCCTCCCATCATCTCGTCCTCGCTCTCCGCGGGCGTCTCATCGCCATCATCAACGGTGGGGGCGTATCCGACCCTGGACTTGGTCACCACCTTCTTCTTCCCGCCGTTAGCCTCCCTCTCCTTCTGCACGCTGTCGGGGATGTAAGCCTCCCTGGTCACGCCGTCCCTGGCCGTGGGGTACACCACCTGCAGCCTGTTCATGACCGAGTCGACCTTGTTCCCGCTCACCCTCGAGTCCACCCTCGCGGCGAGGAGCTTGTCGCACGCGTGGTTCTTCACGGCCGACACCCCCTCCTCGCTGATGTTGCTCATCTTGAGCATGCTCGTGTTGGGCCCGCTCTCCTTCATAAGCTCCTCGATCATCGTCTTGTACCTCTCGTCCAAACTCTCCCACGGCTGGGCGTCGATCTTGTTGATGACCAAAACCAGCTGCTTGTTCGCGAACAGGGGCTGGATGGATCGGAACAGGCTGCACTGCTGCTCGATGGTGTACCCGCACTGCTCGGAGATGTCCATGAAGTACAGGACCGAGCACGTGAGGTGCGCCAACGCCGTGATGGCCTGCATCTCGATGGTGTTTCGCTGCTCGAGGGGATGGTCCAAAATTCCGGGCGTGTCGATGACCTGCCACCTAAGGTACTTGTAGTCGGCGTGTCCGACGAAGAGGCTCTTGGTGGTGAACGCGTACGGCTGGACGTCGACGTTGGCGCGCGTGATCTTGTTCATGAACGAGGACTTGCCGACGTTGGGCAGCCCGCACATGAGGAGGGTGCGGGTGTTGGGATCGAGCGCGGGGAGGCGGGACATGTGCTTCCGAACCTCCTCGAGGTAGGAGAGGCTGGCCTTCTGCCTCTTGAGGATGGTGCACATCCTTCCGAGCGCCGCGCGCTTGAGGCACTTGCACCTGTACAGGGAGTCCCCGTATTTGACCATCCGGATCATGTCGCGGGCCACGGCGTCGACCAGGGTCTTGGCGGTGTTGATCTGTCCCAGGGCGAGCTTGTAGTGATCGCGATCGTAGAGGGTGTTGCACAGGTCGGAGTAGAAGGGGTGGATGTCCGAGAGGCGGGGGAAGTCGGCGAGCATCTGGGTGAGGCGGTCGGAGATGGTCTGCTGGGTGAACTTGATCTTGCGCATGCTGTTCGGGGCGAAGGGAGGGGGGGAGGAAGGGCAGGGGCAGGGGGGTAAGTCGAACCAGTGGACAGAAGGTTAGACGCGCACTCGACGACGACCACGAGGAGGAGGAAACTCACTAGAAGTTGCGGATCCTCGTGATCTTGTACCCGGGATGGACCACCGTGGGCGTCCGGCGCTGCGTCCTCGTCAGGACGATGTCCACGAGGTCGTTCGCGGACGGCACCGGCGCCATCTTCTTGAAGTTGTAGACGGGCATGGCGGCGAGCTACTATTTGGATAAGATTGCGACGAGAAAGGTTCCTTTTTATGGAGCCGATGCGGGGACAGCTCTTTCGGCCGGGGAGGGCGAGAGGCTATGGGGGGAGGCAGGGATGGAGGAGGTGAGGGCGGGTGGTTCTTCTCGAGCCGCTGCTGCCGATTGACGGAGCAGTGGACGGAGGTCTCGTCTTCGTTTTTGTTGTGCCACGAAAGAACAATCGAAGGCCAGCGACTGCCGCCAGTGGTGGCGGCGGCAGCGCGCGCGATCTTATGGTACGATATATCGTAGCTTCCTTCATCCAAGGCTTCATCGCTCGTGCACTATTTTTTCGACGAGTGGCGGTCGTCGGTCGGCGTTTGGCTGCGACATGGAGAGTGCGGGTGGCTGCCAGACCGTCCCGCCACCTTCCATATGTATCTATGTATGTATGTATGTATGTACGTATTGTACCTATACCATGGTACATACATCATAATATATAGGGCCATTTCACTGCTGCCTCTCCCGCCAAAATATGACAACCATTTTGATCGTTGCATACGTAGTTTTTATGAAGGCTATGTACATACCAGGGTATTTTGATTTCAAACATAAAAATCGATGCGCTACGTGCTAACGTTCTAAAAAAATAGTCGATCTTGACAGTACCTTGACTCTGTCATCAGCAAGAAAACTACCTAATGGGAATTTAATTTGAGTCGAATTAAAATTCTAAATTCAACCCGGTTGAGATCATAGGAGGAGATGTGACTCGAGGGTCAATCCCGGGCAATTCTGGGTCCCACGAGTCGAAAGTCGCGTCGAGCTTGGCACCGTGTTGCCCTTGATAGAGATGATGATGAAAAACCCTTTCAAAAATTCCGACGCAGTTTCAAATTTTTAAATTAAGCTAATCTCCATTTCGAAGTGCGAGCCGCCTATCGGCCGTCAGCTCACGTCAGCTCGAGGCACCTCGCCCCCTTCAGCTCTGTCTCTGACGACCTGTGACGAGAGTGCCCACCTCCTCGGATCCATCCTGAGATCAGGCACGTAGATAGTACAACTGGGATGAATATTGTGGCTATACTTAGGGTTCTATGTTCGATTCTTCCAGCGATGCAAGAAGAGTCAGGCGAAAACGAAGGAGGCGTTCACGATGTTGCAAATGCCCTGCTCGGGCTGGGCGGCCCCTTGCAGCCGGCCTCGAATCCAACTTCGAATCAGCCTGATCGCCAATCTCTCCCATGGACAGCCGCTGTACCAACGCAACCTACTCCAATGCAGCCTCGACGAACAGAAGCTGCTCCAGTCCAATCAGTTCCAACACAGCCGGCTCGAATGCATCCTGCTCCATTTCCTTCCATGCCACCTGCTCCAGTTCCACCACCGACTTCATTTCAACCTGGGCAAATGCAATATGCTGGAATGCAACATGAGTCACACCTTGGGCAACAACAGACGTTCTACTTGAGTCAATACCCATTGGCACGCACCTTTCCTCATCTCTATCCAACGCCATTACAACCAGTGCAACCGAATGGTTGCCCTCCTGGTAGTGGGCTTCATCCACGGAATCTATTCACATTGGATGCTGCGTCAACATCTTTGAAACCTGCTCAAACTATTCGAGCTCCTGTTGCAAGACATGTTTGTCCAGGGTTGCAAGATGAGAGAGTGGATCAATATGCAACATCAAATGAGACAGCACGAACTTACTGTCATGACCATTTTGCCTTCTTCAAGAAGCAATGGCGGGCGAAGGACTGTGAAGTTTCTGCTCCTATCGAAGAAGATCAGCAGGACAGAGATGGCTGGCGAGACAGAAAGGGTCACCTTACTTGTGGACGGTGTCTCATGGCGTGCCGCAATCTCAATCGGCACCTCAAACAGTTGAAGCACAAATCTGAAAAGACAGTCGTGCCTAAAACCATCATGCCATCGACCAAATCCATCAAAGATAGTGTCTGCAGAGCCTTTGAACAAACAATGCAAGCGTGTGAGAATGATCGAGCCAAGGTTTTCGAAGAAATGAAGAGCAACAACTTAGTCGCCGAGTGTATGTCCCTTCTCGACAAGAGAGGTGAAGCTCACCTGAGTGCAAACGTCGGCTCGACTTTGTATTGCATCTACCTCTGCAAATCTCTGGAATGCAACGAATTGCTCATCAGGAAGCAGAGAAACGACCAGTGCGAGCTCTGTGAACGGTGCAGACAGAGTGAAAAAGATGGTAGGCGCAGTGAGAAACGAAAGAGGAAAGACGATGGATCGTCCATGTCAAGCAACATACCAATGAAACACATTTCTCACGAGCAGCTATCCAAACGGATGAAACTGAACTACGAAGAGCGGAAGAGGCTGAACAGAAAATGACAATGATCCTGTCAAGGCCAAGCTCACGAAGGATCATTGCGGAGCAATCCTCACTTGTGGCTTCGATGATTTCAAGCGCCCCAGCAGCATGAAGCTCGACCCCTTTCGAACAGCAGTCAAACAGGCCATCGAAAAGAAATATCCCGAGGAGAAACAGCCCCATTTCTTCGTCGCAGTCAACAACAGAAAGGCGGAGTTGGCAGCCGAAAAGTCTGGCGCCCAGAAGCAGAAAGGGTCATCGCAGCCAGAGCAGGATGCGGAACAGTCTATGCAAGATGGAGAGGCAACGGAAACGACGATCACCCAGCCTAACAATACGTCTACTCAAAATGCAACAACT
>JALLBE010002269.1:0-15486 GCA_036939795.1 Thalassiosira mediterranea | reverse complement strand
TGCACCATCGCGCAGATGGCGAGGCACACGGCTGACTACGACAACCATGCAGCTCTCTGCTGCAGTGAGACTGGTTTGGGACCAAATGCTCCCTCTATTGTATGAGGACTGGAAGAGATCTACCTTTGGGATGGGGGTGAATGTTTTCCAATATGTGGTTGGGGTTCGATTGGGGGGCAGAGGAAAATAGATTTTGTGGGTGTGGAACATGTTGGGCTGCAACTGCAACAGTCTGTTCTTAAGACAAAGTAGATTGCATAGATATTCTCAATATGGAGCAACTGTTCATTTTGGGTATTCTCAGTACCGTAACAAATAAGCTTTATTGTTTGCAATTCACTCTCTGTCACACTCTCGCCCTCTCATGTTGCCCCACTACTGGGCTGTTTCATTGTCATCTTTACTATCGGTTGTTGAATCGTCCCTCTAGAGCCCAAATCAAGCCTGCAACGCCATTTGGTGGAATGAGCTGTCAGAAATGGGTGTATGTACTATTATTGCATCGCTGGTCGCTGACGCAAGTGGATAACAGGTGCCAATTTGCTTTGATGCATAAAAGTGCGAGTAAGCATCTATAACTTATGTTCACTCTGATGCTGCGATCTATCTCCGCACCCTCTGGTGCCCATTGCGAAAGAGATTTACTCACTCTTCTTCAATACTTGCGACGAGCGCGGGACGTCCACAGCTCACCAGCACTGGTGCGAATGAATAATGAACGATCAATTGATCAGTACGTCCAGAGTTGCATCCGGATGTGTGCACATCAATCGCAAATGGCACTAGGTGACTATGCACCTAGAGCCGCGATGATGAGCGCGTCCCGGTTGCGCCCCTGGTCATGTTCAGTGCATACAGTCGCCCGCCTGATTGTCGCATCCGGAATCCGGATCTGTTTGCGATTGATCTGTCCGCGCACACACGCATAGACTGATAGGCACTCCGGCGCCTGGCGCTCCCATGATCAGCGCATACACCCATCCGCTTGATCGTCGCGCAATCCGTATCTGTGTGCATTAACGGCGCACGCATAGATTGATGGGCGATCCGGCTCTTGGTATTCCTGCGCTCTGCGCTCTTGCGCTCGCAACTCGCAATCTCTCGCAGTTGGCACGTGCGAAATTAATGCCATCGATCTGCGCGCTGGATCGCGCAGCGCCGATCCTGCCCCTCATATGGACATCGTACCACGCCGCATGTTGAGCGTGTCGAATTGGTCCAATGAGGCCGCTGGAGATGATGAATGATGAGGCCACCGGAGATGTGCGGCGAGGTGATAATGATGGGGTCATAAATGGTGATTAGTGATGGAGCAGGTGTCAAAAAAATGGGCATCAAGCATCAGAAGCATCAAGCTCAAACAGACGCAAAACTATAGGACTCGATAAAATTGCAATTGATATAACTGAAATTGTTGATATGGTATGAAAAAGATTTGAAATACTATGAAATATACGGCGTCCTATCTAGTTTTGGACTGTTTTGGATCTTTTGAGAGTGGAGTGGATTTGGATTCTATCTCCTCTCTTCATTCGCTTTCCGCCTGGCTCATTTTTCATTTTTGGACTCACATTCCCGACGTCCATCATGATCATGGCCAATAGACCAAAGTATTCGCGGAGACCACAATCCCCCCTCGTGCTGCGGCTGCTGACGCTACTGGTGCTGTTGCTGGTCGTCTCTCCAGACTTTCTCCACTCTTCATATGCAGCAGTGGAGGCTGCCGATCATCAAAAGTCTCATTACGAAGTTCTCGAATTAAAGCCAGATGCCACGCTGAAGGATGTCAAGAAGGCCTATCGCAAGTTGGCCGTGAAGCACCATCCCGATCGGAACCCGGGCGACGTCGAGGAATCCACCAAAAGATTTCGGGAGATCAACGAGGCCTACGAGGTGCTGAGCGACGAGGATGCTAGGAGGGACTACGACGCTTTCCTGAGAGGCGGTCGTGGTGGTGGCGGCGGCGGTAGTGGGTTTGGCGGTGGTCATCGGAGGGCGAATCGCAGGGCGCATCGAGACGCGTTCGCGCAGTTCAACGACGTGTTCCGAAACGATCCCTTTTTCGCGGAGGCCTTCAAATCCATGGACGACCTCTTCGATGAACGGTTCTCAAGTAGTAATGGCGAAAGTGGAAACGGTGACGGCGGCGGAGGGGGTGGCTGGATGTGGAACATGGTGAAGGGCTTCATGCCCAATGTCAACATCGAGATATCGACGAGCTCCACCAGCCAGGGACGGACCACGCACACCTCCCGATCTTATGGATCAGGGGCCAACGGCTATCCCAACGGACGACAAAGAGGAGGAGGGCGAGGACGAGGGGGCAGGAGCACCAGCACGTACACCTCACGAAGCACCCGCACAGTCGTCCAGAACGGCCAGAGGGTGACGATACAATCGTTGGAGAAGGATGGCAATAAGATCGAAGAAAGGTACGTGGGGGAGACCCTCATTGAACGAAGGGTGAACGGGGTCAAAGAAGACATTGGGAGGATTGCCAACAATGCAGAGTTTTGACTTCGATGTCAGGCCATGCCGAGGAGGTCAGAGCGGACATTCAATGAGTAGTTGCGTATTGAAAGAGACCAATGGAAACAAACTGCATGTAATAAGACTTGTGGATGTACCTATGATTGCATCTGAAGGAGATAAGTTCAAATGCATAGTACTACACAGAAGACTCCTTCTTTGGTAAATGAAATAGGATCATCCTGTAGCCTTGTAGCCATTGTTCGCCGAACTCGGAAATGGTGTCGGGCATATCATGTGAGTGCCCAGAAAATGATGATGCTAAAACTTCATGGTCTTGCCACCTATGAGCCGGAGCCAGAAAATCTATCACCACTTGCCGTACGAGTGGACACCGTCAGGGTGCAATAGGGTACAACAAGCCCTGCAATCTTCATACAAAATAGATATTGTAGCTGGAAAGCAGCAGCAGATCTCCGTCAAAATGAAAATAGGAAGTACTAACAACAATAATACCCTCGTTATGGGTTATTTTTGGTCCTTGATTGAGCCCCTGCCTTGCGTACATCTCCATAACATCGCAAGGCTTGCTCTGTCCCCCCACCCCCCCCCCCGATCGATTTGAGAGGCACACACACCCCAAGTAGAATACAACAGTGTGCCACACTTTTCATGAATGACATCAGCGCCAAGAGAGGCTGGCGCTGAACTCATGTGCGAGAACTCCATGCTCGCGTAAAGACAATTCTCAAATCAATCAATTCGTTTCTTCAAATCCTATCAACGCTTCGACGCTGAAATCAGCTGCGAAAGAATCTCCTTCGCGTACTTGAGCCGGCGCGAAATGTCGCTGTGCTGCTTGTTGGCAATCTCGGCGATGCTGTGCACGAACCTGTTCTTGTCCTTATCGACATAGGTGATCAGGTTGCCTTCCGAGGATATCAGGACTTCCGACTCGTCGAAGAAGTGCACCTGTACGGTTCCATTGCTGAGGCGGAAAAGCATGGCATGCTTCGTCTTGATCCACTTCTTCATGAAGACCATGGGCGTTGCAGTGGAGTTGGTGTCCTGCCTTTCATCAAAGTTGGATGACAGGGGCTCGGCCTCTCCTGCCTCCTCTGCCCGCTTCTGCTGATCAAGGAGGTAGCTGCGGAAGTGATCGAGCAGAGTCACCTTCTTCTTCAGTTCCTCCTCCGGGTAGTTGGACATGGTGTACGCTGATATCGGCTCCCGAACTCCCCCAGCGCCAGTCTTCCTCCGCTCTACATAAATGATGTCTTCCCCAACAGCCGCGTGGACGGCCTTGGTTGAGTCGTTGAAGTATACTCCCGAGCTTCCGTCATTGAGCAAGAAGCCCAGGCCATACTTGCTGGTGTAGTCGACATAGCGCGTGACCCACTTGTTGGCTCCCCACACTTCACCACCCTCAAGCGGGCACTTCATCTTCACCTGCATTGCCCCGCCATTCTGTATCCGCTCATAGTTCTCCAGACACTCCTCAAGTCTAGAGTGCATCATCACAAGCTCATTGAAGTCGCTGTTGGTGCTTGTCGGTGACTGCTTCGAGGATGACGCCGGCGAGGGAGTCTTTGCCGTCTCCCCAGTTGCTACTTCACTGGAGAGGGGCGACTGTTTCGATTCACCGAGGTTGGCAGGTGTCGCAGTTGGCATGGGCGATGCCGACGAAGGCGGCATTTCCCGAGCCTCATCGTCGAAGCCACAGCCGGCCATCTTTTCAGTCAGTTGGTCCACCACCTGTGCCGTTGGCTTGACCTCGGTGCCCTGAGGCTCGAGCTTGCACTCAACGGCATCATTGACATCGTCGTAGATGTTGAAGGCACCAGCTGCACCTGCAGTTGTGGCCTTCTTCGTTCCCAGTTTGTTGCCAGTGGCAACGCCAGAGCCAGCACCCTCCCTCTTTGCCGCTGCACTGCCGCCACCCGCCACAGTCTGCTTTTTGGAAGCAATGGCGCTGGTCTTGGCCCGCACCACGTCCAAGGCGCTGGTGGGCTTGACCGCATAAAGCTCACCAAACTCGTCCGTGGACCAGATGGGAGCGCTGGTGGTGCACGTGGAAGGAAGCGATCCTGGGATCTGGTGCATCGTGAAGAAGGGATGCGCTCGTATTTCCTCCAAGGATGGTCTGAAAATATTCCAGATTGAATGAGACGGTGGATCTATGATGTGTCATTATTCTCACTCGCTCTAGCGCAATATCACTCACCTCATCTTGGGATCCGTCTGCAACATGGACCCGATCAGCGCCCTTGCGTCGTCGCCCACCTTCCCGGCCGGGAAGCTGTACTCGTTCGCGAGGATCCTCCTGTACGTGCTCTTCACGTCCTTGCTCTCGTACGGCGGCCTCCCCACCAACAGGGTGTAGCAAATGACTCCCATGCTCCACACGTCCACCTCGAAGGAGTGCCCGCGCTTCTCCTTATTTCCCTCGATGACCTCCGGGGCGATATAGTTGGGGGTCCCACAGATGGTCTTGCGCTTCTCGTCGGTGGAGTCGACGCGGCAGGCAAGGCCGAAGTCACCCACCTTGACGTTCATTGCCCTGCTGAGGAATAGGTTGCCTAGTTTGAGGTCGCGGTGTATGACATTGGCGTCGTGCATGAACGCCACGGCCTCGACGAGCTGGAGCATGAGCAGACGTGTCTCCTCCTCGGTGAGGGCCTTGCGCCTCTTGATCATCTCGTTGATGCTCTGGTTGTGACACAACTCGAGGAGGATGTAGCAGTTGACCTTGTCCTCAAAGAAGTGCTTGTACTCGCAGATGTTGGCATGCTTCATGGTGCGGTGGATCTTAATCTCGGTTTGAAGCTGCATCGAGTGGACATGAACAAATGTAAGAAAAGTGCAACAATAGCCAGCAACGAACACCCATTTCATGCACCGAAGTATGGTACATCGAATTCATGCTCAGCAGAGGAGATCCGAAGACCTAGAGACCTATCAGTCGCGTCTCCATTTCGCGCTCACCTTCTGCCTGGCCCTGGTCTTGACCAAATTGGCCTTGGGAACGATCTTGACCGCGTACTCCTTGTTCGTGTCCAGGCTGGTCACCCTGTAAACCTTGGCGAACCCGCCCTTGCCGAGCAACTTGCCCCTCAGGTACTTGTGGACGGTGTAGCCGTCCCCGCACGGCCGCTTGCGGTGCTCCACAATGGTGACCGGGTCGGACGACGAAGAGCTGGAGGAGGGTTTGTCCACGCTGGGTTTGGAGGCGGGTTTGGCGGGGACCTGCTGCTTGTTCTGCAGGCGAGATTGGCCCAACGGCTGTCTCTGTCTGGTCGACGTCGCCGCTCCCTCGCCCGCGTCGCCGTTCTCGCCGCCGCCCAGGCTGGCCAGGCTGCTGGCGCCCTGCAGGGCTCGGCGGAGGGTGTCGCTGTTCATGCTCCCGAAGGCCCGATCTCCGGCCGAGCTGGCCCCGCCTCCGGTCCCGCTCGATGCCGTCTCGCTGCCCGTGACGCTGGCGCCGGAGTGCTTGCGCTCCAACGACGGCAGGCGGACGCCTCCTCCCGCCTTTTTGGTGGGCGGGAGGATGGTCGACTTGCCTCCCTTCGATCCTCCGGCCAGGGCGCCGTTGTCGGCGTTGGCGTTGCGATCGCCCAGGGGGACGCGGGTCCGGCCGCGGCTGGTGCTCCGGCTCACGACGCGATTCATCCTCTCCTCTCTCGGGTCTCAATTAAACTGAATCAACTGAGTCTCGAGCCGCCGGCGCCGAGCCTTTGCCAAGTCGAAGAGAAGGAAACGAAAGCCCTTCCTCCTTCAATTCGACGAAAGAGTGGATGGACCAAAGGATGAATAGATGGCGTGAGGATCCTGTCCGTGCATCAACTGAATTATCAATTCAGCGACGATGGATCATTGTTTCGCCGTTTGTCAACAACCTGTGCATCATTCGAGGCGGCATTGCGTGCGGGCGGATGGCGCTGCCCCGCCCCTTACCTAGGTGAAACCCCGCCCCCTGCACTCGATCGCTGCTGCCGTTTCAATTCACTCTCTTGCTTCATTCGTCGTTGGCTCTTCGCTTGATTGCATGCGACTCGTTGAACACGGCGTCGGTTGGACTTGGTGCACATCACGTGCTTCTTTGGTGGCAGTTTTCATTTTTTGCCGTTGCTTTTTCACGGCGTAAGCCACGGTGAGGCCGTTCGTTGGCGTGAGATCGCCGAAAAAAACCTTGTCGGCGTCAAAATCAAATCGCATCGAAACGCGAGTCGACCGATTTGACTCAAAGATAGTAGCTAAAATAGTAAGGTTTTACGTATCATCGGACAAAAATCAGAAATGTTTTTCATGTGGATTCATTTGACTCGGAATTTGACTCGAAGATTTGTGATTTGACTTGGAGAACTGGTCTAATTTAGATTTGTCTGGTGTCTGGTCGGTGATGTTTGTGTTGGTCTTGATTTCGCGGGAGAGAGGAGGGCCAGAGTGCGAGCCAACGATACGATGAAACTTCTCTAAAAGTTGCAACGTTTCATTTTTGGCCAATTGGGCGGGTTGGGATTTTTTGGCGCGGAAGCCCTGGTGGAATCGAGGTACCTACATACCTACCTATGTACCTATGTACCTATGCATAGCATGTTACATGTAACATGTTGTTGGCTGTTGGCTATGCAGCTTCGGCAATCCCTCGCAGCAGAGAAGCATGCATGCTCGGTCTATATTTGTTACCCATGTCTTTCTACCAGCCCTCACCGTAACCTATTGTATTAGTTGCTCCCATGCCAAAGCTCAAAACCAAAACAAATGCTCGGCATTGTCTTGAACTTTACCCTTGGCCCTTGACCTTGATGTGAAGATGTCCAAGTCCAGGCATGAGAAATCAAGCACGTGAAATGAAATTCATGTCCAATCAACCACTTTGATTTTGATCAAGCCTTGGAAAGAACTTCTCCATGATTACCTAGTTGACTTATATCATTGTTTTCTCCTGTTGTGGCAGATGCAGATGACTCTAACTTGCTTCGATCGTTTTCAGTGCTCAACCCAGAGTTTGAGATAAGAATATTCCTGTCATGCACCAGGAGACGTCTTCTCAATGCCAATATGACTCTGACACCTCCCCTTATATATCATACTCATACCACAGCAAAAGCTTGCACTGAGTTGATATTTTTGAGTGTTTGAGTAGGAGTAGGAGAGTAACAGTGACAGTGGTAATATGCAAACAAGGTTTTGCCCACTTTGGTGTCACTACAAGCAGAGACCAGTGAAGGATTGATGAGCATAAAAAGTTGCACATGAAGAAACCTTCTTTCACTCCAGAATTAGGAAATGGGACAGTGAATTGATATGTGAGCCTCTCCCTACTGTCACCCCACAATCATATTCAGTTCAGAATGAATAAAAGGATATTTTAACCCTTACCTACCGATCGGCGACGAAAACAAATTGTCTCTTAGTTCCTCTAACAAAATCGCTTGATAAATCGAACTCACAAAAATGTTGTCAAAGCGCACCTGCCGTTGAGCGCCTTCTACTCTATGAAACATCTAAGTCAGAACACCCTACGTAAGCTGAAAACGTGATCTTTCTAATGATTGAATCGCCGGAGCGCCGCGAGCCGTAAATGAGCATATTTACCTACAGTAAAAATATCGGCTATGTACGGTTTAGATTGGTGCGCCTAGCAAAACGCCTTGATACAGATAATCGTAAAAATCGTCTAGAAAGAACTCGTACAACGACCGACTTCTACTGTATGAAACAGCGAAGTTGAAGCACAATATGTAAGCAAATCTTCCACTGATTCCCGCGTTATGGCTATGGCATTCGCGGAGCTGTGCTTAGACGTCTTTACCTAGCTTGAAATATTTTGCGCTATGTAGGCCAAATCTAAATAAAAACTCAAAAAAACTATTTTTTACTAGGCGATAGTTAGGGTTGGTGGGCTGCCGGCAACCCACCACCCTGGATCCGCCGATTTGGAAATGACACCCTAATGACACCCCAAGGCAGGTAAGGGTTAATGCGCCCCCGCGGCGACGAGAACCGCCACATCGCCATCTTCGACGGCGGCAACACCGTCAATCTGCACAGTAGGAGCCCTTCCGTCCTCCCTCCAGCCCCCTCTCCCTTCAAGTGCGCCTCCACACTTCACGGCGTGGCACGGGGGGGGCTTCCAGCCGGCAGGGAACGTGCGGCCGGCCGCGGCAACAGCGGGCCGGCTGTGAAAAGGCATCCCGTCACGTCACGGCTGGGCGAGCCTTCCACAACCACGGCACGCCGAGGCCTTCAACCATGGGCCGTCCCGTCAAGGGCGGCGGCCGTCCGCGTACCGGCTCGTCCCGTCACGACGCCGGCTCGTCCAAGGCGCCGGCTCGTACATTGAACGCCTCCAATTCATTCATTCAACTGGCGAATTAAAACACCACCCACTTCAACCCAAGGCGAGCTGGCTGCCCAGGCAGCCATAAATACATCCGCCGCGTGAGACATCAACGACTACAGTGGCGGCGTGGATTGACTTGATGGAGGCGCCGGGGAGGTCAAAGGAGGGCTTGAAGGAGTGGTATAGGGGCCGGCATGTCGGATTGGTGATTGATGAGCTGATGGGAGGTCCTCTAGAGCCCAGGACCTCTCCCCCGTCGATGCTGGGGCTGGGGCCCAGCGATTAGGCGCGGATACACTCGGGGAAGGCGCCGGGGAGGTCCCAGACGGGCTGGAAGGAGCTGCAGGGAGCGGCCGGTCGGATTGCTGACCCTGCTGCCAAAATTCGGAATCTGGTTGGCTTGGAGGCCTTCCCAGGCCCCAATGCGTGCGGGATTGAGCGAATTAGTGCCCAGGGTAATGCTGCCGCGGGATGCGGTGGTGTGGGACCCAGGGGAGGCGTTGCAGGGGAGCTAGAAGCCGAGCCATCGCCCTATCTCCTGCCACCACCCCCTGATACGGAGGCTTGTCTCTTTTGTAATTTGATGTAACAATTATTACAACATGGACTAAAAATTCATTGCAACATGAGTAGTAAAATATATGATGTGGCTACTTTCATTGTTATTTTGTATTACACGGTGATGCAGCCGCCATAGTCTTTGCAGGGGAGCTAGAAGCCGAGCCATCGCCCTGGCTCCTGCCACCACCCCCTGATACGGAGGCTTGTGTCTTTTGTAATAGGACGTAACAATTATTATAACATAGACTAAAACTTCATTGAGGTGTCTGCTTTTATTGTTTTTACTATTGCGCGGTGATGCAGTCGCCATAGTCCTACCGTTCATTGTCTGGTGGAATTGGGCTGAAATGGAAATAGGGGGAGCAGGAATATTTTTTGGGGTAGAACATACTGAACCTACATAATATATTAATTTTTACTATTTTTGTGATTTTCGCGCGAAAATTATCTACCCTAAGTAGTTCCCTACATACCCCGATTTTTTATCCGAGACCCTCGGAAACACCCCCCCCCCTGTACGGGCCAGAGGGTCATGTCAGTATATCACACCTGTTGTACCACCTTCCTATACCTTAGTACTATAGGTGAGAACATTCAAACATCACCCTGGGTCCTTCTGATGGCCGTCAGTGCAAGGGCCCTAACACACTCTAACACTAGCTTCGCGCTAGCTTTGTCATTATATGATCGTTTATAGAAAGCACCCTCCTACAGCGGGGCCTGGGTGATTTTTTACAGAAAAAAGTATATTGTTATCATCAGGGGGCCTATTGGGACCATACTATGCACCCTGGCATGATAATTGGTACACTGGGTGGGTTATAGTGGACGTGGCTCATATTGTGCTTTAAGCTAGTGGCTAGTGCGCCCCATGCTTTATGAATGCGTACCCATCACGCCCCCAACAGCACCCCCCAGGGCCAATTTTTTGTTTTTTTTTGTTTGTGACCTAGTCTTATGCATATATGTGCAAAAATAAACAAGAAAAACAGTTACTGGGGCATTGGTGGATGTGCTGCTATGATGCTTGGTTTTACTTAGGCAAAAACATGGTCACAGACCAGTCACGGACCCGTATTTTTTGCATAACTTTGAGGCGCCTGTTAGACATGAAGAGGTCAATTTTTTTTCTGAAATTTTTGTGACATGTTCAGGTGAGTATTCTGAACCTATGTGCCAAGTTTCATAAGCATTGAATAATTTTTAAAAATTGGCCTCACTTGAGCATTTCGGGCTATCAATGCGCTCTTCTGATGCAGCCTAATTACATCTCTTGTAGTTAGTTAGATAGAAACCCAACTTAATGATAATTTGTATAGCCGCCCTGGGCCACAGGCTATTAATTAAAAGTACTTGACGGCGATTCGGCTCCTCGGCTGCGGAGGAGACGGCCAGGAAGGCCGGCGGCTTTCGTCGCTTTGGTAGATACGACAATGACGTCGATTGGCGCGGCCACATGGCAAGACCTAGGTAGACCGTTGCCGAACGCCGTCCCGCGACCATACCGAGCTAGCCGGGTGTTCCCCGACTCGCCCGGCGGCCATTTGGCGCGTCGGATCGTTAATGCCTACAAGGTGGCAGCTGCGGCGGAGCTGACAAGATCAAACATATTTTTCCGAAGCAACGGCCGCAACGGCCTCCATGGTCATCCGATTCCTCCCAACCTCGCGGTTTGGTAGCAAAAGGAGACAGAAATAAGCAAAATACTACTAAATGAATTGTTAATTGAGCACTTTATGCAACAATCAACCAAAATCCCTTGCCTTGGAGAGAAAAAATTAACGTAAATTAGGTAAAAAATATCCTCGCGACTCACAGTAAATTGATTGTACTACCGTCTACATACCTCTATGTAGGCTAGGGGCTTGGCCAAAGTACCGCGCGTAGGTAAATGTCTAAAATGTTACCGCACAGGAAAAAAGGCATCATGCGTGACATGGTTCGTTCTAACACGATAGCAACCATGGCGTCCGACGACCCCCCAAAGCTATGTCGGAAAAAATTGACCTGAAGGATGACTACTGTTCCGAAACGATTCTAAATGGCCTTAGCTGCAATAGTTACTATGGTTGTCATGCTCCAGGTCCAGCCGTTTAGGCGCTATTGATCGGTGAAGTCTACATGTTCCTACGTAGACCTAGTACAAAAGAGTATGAAATCAGTCAACATAGCCTATCCGAGGATCTCGCGGGTTGTGCCCTGCCCCATTTACGTACTTGGCCAATGTCACTGATATGCACCAAAGCACTTCCCTTCTTTGTCTTTGTTCAAGGACTTAGCACTAGCACTCGACAATGAGACTGAGATAAGCATAATCTTCATTGTCATTGCCCACAACTTTGATATCACATATTCATTAGTGTTGTGGTTCTGTTGTTGTTGTTGACGTAGGCGCTTCCACAAAGGTGGGGGGGCTTGGTGTTTCCATCTTGGCATGATCTTGCCGTGCATATGCATATGGATGGTGGCAATCAGTCTGCCCTTGCCCCATTGGCAAGTCTTGGGGACCAAAAACCTTGCTCTTGCTCTTGTGATAATGCTGTAGGTACCTCTCTAGGCATGTGCTGTGCATTATACTATTGACCTATCAGCGAGACTACCATCAGTCTTAATATTAGAGGGGATGATTCACGATGAGCTTTCACGCATCCTGGAGGGCCTGCACCTAGTACGATCCCTTCTTTTACCCCCAGGTGGACCAGCACTCGCCCTGACAGTGCTAGACCCCTCTAGTTTGACCCGGAACCCTGGCCCTGGGTAATGTCCGGAAGGGGTGCGGCTGGTTGGTTTTGGTTTTAGGCGAGGTATCGTACCCAGGAGATGAAAGTCAGATTCTCTGAAATCACAACATGACACATCACATCACACAATCAAGACACAATTGGCAGTTTCTGTGGAGATTGTCACATCTACACCAGCTGATTTCTCCGACTAAGAATTCCCTAACGGCGTACAGAGCAAGAATAGAGAACACGTCCTTCGTTCGTCCGAAATGACATCCAAATGTCAGATATGACTATTTTAACTTCAATGAAAATCTGGAAACTCAAGTTAGAGTGAAAGCATGCTCAACATAACCACGTACTCACTTTTTAAGACGGTCGCTCAGAGAACACGTAGTTCATCTGCGTAAGAACTGTTCGGTGAGACGTAATTTGATGCGACACACGCCACAATTGTGTGTAGAACACGGGCGACGTGTGGCTGGTTCGCCTGCTGGTGGTGGAAAAAGATTTTACGCGAGCGATACGTCATCAATCACGCACACGCAATGCCACTACGCTACGTGTGATATATTGTAGGTACGTGTGTGCTAGCTGTGTGCGCACACGATCAATAGCACGATCATTCAACAAACACGAACGCGTCTCACAGATATCACAATGACACACTGAGAACTATTTTATTTCACCATGTTAAATAAAGTTTCAGAGATATCTATCTGAGACATACACACAACATCACATAAACATCTGGGGAGCAAGCATAAAATCGCATGCGCCGCGGCGCCGCCGATCTTTGCGCCGAAACCACGCACAGCGCACATCACACAGCCAGTGAACACAAATAAAGTGGTGCGAGGAGAGGAGGGGAGTGGATGTGGTGGCTTCCAAAGCCAGCAAAAGCAAGGCAAAAATGAAGCGAAGCATCGCAGTCATCGCAGCAAAGCCGCCACCAGCAACCAGCATACGCAATCACCACGCAGTAGCCATCGTCATCAATTTCGACTCAGAGCCCAACCAAATCATCCATTCCGAAGAGACGTCCTCTCTTGCGCCACATCACGTCGGTGTACAATTGGATGAGCATCGACCCGAGATCGAATTGATCCCGAGGTACGATAACGGAGCGGCATGTTTGTCACAACCGAACATTCTCATTCCATAACAATGAACGCCTCGTCAATGAACAGTCGTACACAACAATGGCGCCAACAACAACTGGGAAGCGGAAATCCGCCGGTGAGGCGGCGGCGGAGCACCACTCCTTTCCACACGCGATCGTGCCGCCGAGATTCATCAGCTGCAAGATGATGAGAATGAGCACGACGCGAAGGCAGCCATGCCCAGACAGGGGAGAAGTCGGCGAGGCTTCCTTCTCGTCGCTGCCGCGAGAGCTGCTGTTCGGCATCGTGGGCTTCCTCGGCCCGACGTCCTCCTCGCTATGCGCACTTAGCCAGGTGACGCGCGAACACAACGCCATCATGACCACGGTGGGCGACGTGATGCTCCAACGAGCGAAGATGCGATTCCGCACGCCCCTACCGCCGAAGGGCAAGGGCGAGTCGACCATCTCTCAGTTCGTACGGCACGCTCGCATATCCAAGACCGTGCACGACAATCTGGAAGTGCTGGACGATGTATTGAAGAAAGACTTTCCCTTCTTCAGAGTACCGTCTGCCAATGACGATAGCAGCAAGAGCCCTCCAGAATTCGTGTCCCAGCACAGCTTCGATCCATCGTCGATCTCGTTCGACGGTACCACCGTCGAGCCGGCGGAAGTCAACCACGCTCTCAACATCGCCCTCTGCCTGTTGGGCTGTCCCAAGCACCACTACTTCGAGGATCCGCGCGAAGCCCAAGCGATCGCGACGAGCGCCGCTACGACCGCATTGGAGTGGAGGGTGACGAGCATGTGCAGCAAGCTCGGAGCGAAGGCCTACAAGTACGCCAAGTCGAGGATGTGCAGTCGCTACGAGCGAGAAGACCAGATGATGACTGCGTATGCCGTCACCGATCAGATGCCCAACGAAGACGATAGCGACTACGACTACGATGAGGACATGTCCTTCGATTCGAGCGTATCGGACGTCGACGAGGATATCAACATCCTGGACAAGGCGAGCCTGATAATGCAACACATCGTGCTCAGAGACAATCGTCGAGAGTCGAGCACAGCAACACCAAATGGTGTTTATAAGACAGTTGGCCTACCTGCAGGCCCCGTCTATGCACAGACCTGATTGCAGTTCATATTATGATAACATTAGCCTACTTAGAACTTCCATATTCACCTCAACCTGAACGGTACTTGAAAAATGTAGGTCGGCAGGTAGGTACTTACCCAGGCAGCAGCCTGAAACAGGGTCCAAAGGGGTACCACTGTACGTGGAAAATCTATCATGTCAGGCAATGCAGCTGGTTGGTACGCGGTCCTGCGAGTAAAAAGACATCTATCAGCCACACCTACCAAGCTATTCCAGAGTACTGCTCCCACATCGCTCGCCTGAACATCTAGTCATGCTTCGGTCTCCAAGAGAGGACTGAGTCAGCTAAGTACAAATGGGTACAGATCTTCTATGTAAGTATTACTGGCTACTTTTAGTGGTGCGAATCATGTATTTGGCTACACCGGAGATAGCCACGGAACACATCTGCTGGACTTCGGCTTGCATGCAATTGCTTTCTGAGTTTCGGCATCATTGAGCAACAACGGCACAGAATTGCACCATTACTTTCTGCGCACATGATGTGTACTTTTATCCAGGAGCCCACGGTTACAAGTGCTTCGAATGGAGACCAGACTCATGTCGATTCGATGTATGATAACCGCAGTTACGATACATGCCCATGCCCGTCTCTAGTGCCTTTTGGTGCATTTGACAGGATCAATGGATATCGAGCTATGGTAGCAACGTACGCTACTTACAATGTATGATCAACCGAGCTTTTGCAGCCTGGGGCATGCAGATACGCTCATGCACCTATGGTACCCCTCAAGTAACACTCTCATACATGGCTCGGTGAATCGAGGGTCAGCGATCTAATGAGATCTAAGATCTAACAACAGTTATGCCAGTCTGGCCTCAACCACCCAACAAAGCACATTGTGAAAGTGTGGTGAAAGCAGGCACCATCGCGCCACTAGGTGCATGCTCTGATTTCGACGAAACATATCCATACCCACGTGGTACGCCATGGCGAGTAAACTATGTTGGAGTTGAAGAAGAGCCATGGCAAGATGCCACAGGCAAACAGAGACCATCAGTTGATGCAAATTACAATACATGAGAGAAGTACACCCTTGGTGCATCTGACAATGTGAGGGACTTTTGTCACTAGCGTATCATCCTGTACATGAATTGCTTATATATTATTGCTGCGCCGATC
>JALLBE010002252.1:0-10705 GCA_036939795.1 Thalassiosira mediterranea | reverse complement strand
TAAGTATTCGATACGTAATCAATCACTTGTTTGTATCTGTCCCTCTTTTGATTGCGAAGCTTGCAGCTGCTGCATTAACAATGGTAATATGTCCTGGGGAGGATGGGGTACCATGCCTTGACTGGGCTCATGGAACAATTTTGTGAGCATAAAACAAAGTGAAAGGACTTGTGCAGATACATTTGTCCAACGAATGCGTAGCACAGAAGGAGATGCATTTTCCTATTAAATATCTTGTTTCTGATTATTAGGTATAGTGATGGGAGAGGATACTATCATAGGGTAGGTTTCAAAGTCAAAACATCGCCAAATAGAAATGACAATAACAGGTGAAAAACGGGGTTTCCACGCTTGAAACATAGTAAATAAGGACAAACATGAGAAATTAGGTCTGTTCCAGTGGTCCATTGATATCCAGCCTCTGATGAAAAATGATCAGGGAGTTCACATTGATATAATGGGACACTTTTACGTCTATGATTGAGACTGAATTAAGCCCCTATCCCAAACCAATGCATGCTGCTGCTGTGACCTATACAGTATTCTTGGTTTGGTTTGACCCTTTTTGGTGCTCCCACCAAAAATACCGTGGTTTATTTTTGATTTTTGTTCGCAATTTAGTATCAGATAGTAAAAAGCACAGAACAATAACGACTAGATAGGCATCGAGCTTCGAATCAGGTTTTCAATCGATCAAGCTAGTTCGATGAGTGACAAAGTGTGATAGCTTCGAAAGCGCGTTCGGAGCTAGCCAGAAAGGTTTTTTGTCCTGCACCGCGTCGCGACAAAGCAAGGACACACTTTATCACCCATCGAACGAACTCGATCAGTCAAAAGCCGTTTTTAACCCGGTCTTGGCTCTCGATGCCTATCTATTCATTATTGTTCATGGTAAAAAGACGAGAAATTGTTACGTAAATATTTTTCAATTTAGTTCTAGTTTTGAGTGTGTTACAATTGATTTAGAAACTAAATTGACAACTAAATTTTGCAACGCTTATAGAACCCCCCGCCCAGGTTGAGTTTGAGACTCAAAGCTCAGATCTACGGCATTGTTCGCGTTGAATAGTGTGTCGTAGAGCTGTCAAACGTCTTCTGAGGTTGGGTACACATGGATCTATATTTGTTACAAGATTAGGGGGTCAAACCAAAGCAAGAATATAGTAGATGTAGATGCAGACCCGGCACATCGTCACAAGTACTGTTAGGGCAATCTACCTGGGCTGTAGGGCAATCGGCATGGCCATTGATGATAGCAATTGTAGTTGTAGGTAGTCGTAGGTATCGTGTATGTTGTAGCATGTATGTACCATACATACCTAGCTGCTCTAGGTATGTACCTACCATATCATACATGAAGGAATATTTTCTCAACCAACCTGCTTCCCCCCTTCATTCCATCCCCTGCCCGCCCGCCTGTGATTGCTGTGATGAAAGAACCAAGACCAGAATCTTCTACCTACCTACCTACATAGGTAGGTACCTATGTGTATGTAGGCGTACATACCATACATACATAGCAAACACCCAAGCAAACTCCTAACGCTTGGCTTGGAAGCAAGATCTCAATGAGGACTGTCTCATTTCTTTATTCCTATGTAGACACAATACTTAGAAGCTGGAATCCCAAATCCTACATACATAGGAATATATTTAAAGATATTATTCATATGTGTGTATCGTATCTAAAATGTCGACAAAAATCGGTTTAAATCTATTTGTCTATGTAGGATTTAGTATAATCAGAAAGAGTTTGAATTTGACTTCCATCCAAGATCAACGGCCAAAGTCTGACTTGGTAGGTGCACAACCTGTGACTACGAAGTGTGTAGTGTCTTTTGCCCGCCTGGCGGGCTCTACAATTGGAGACGGGCCACGCAGTAGGCCCGTCCCGGGCCGTGGAGTCCCAATTGGCGTGCTCTACAATAGAGCTTTGGGGCATCAATTCAAAACAAGCAAAGGCAGTCCATCATTCATTCACCGGCCGCACCCATGTGCTCGTCCCCCGGCCGACGGGCGCTGCAACAACTCACACTTTCCCTCCTTCGTCCATCCAATCGTCGATCATCCAACGTTGGAGCCATGATCATTGCCCGGAAGAAGATGTGGTTCTGCGGCATCCTGGTCGCCCTGGCGGCGCCGAGCCAGCCCGCCTGCAAAGGCGCCCGGTTGGGAAGTCCCGAGAAGGCCCGCGTCGGCCGTCGACTGTCGGGCAAGTCGTCAAAGAAGGAGGAGTCTCCGGCGTCCCCGTCCTCGCCGGTGGAGGCGTCTGCGGTGCCCGACTCCAGCGATGATGGACGGGCCAGGCCCGAAGGTGAGCTTCATATAGTGCATGTTCACGTGGCGCTTGCATTGTATGAAGAGTCTCCAACCAATCTCATATGCTGCATCTCTCCTGTTTCACCTCTCCTGTTGTATCTCGCTTGCTCTATTCCTTTTGCTGTATCTCTCTTCCTGCATCTCTTTTGCCATACCTCAAACCCGAAGTTCGCTCTTCTTTGATGACGATGGATCAAATCGCCGAGGATCTCAAGACGCTTTCCTTGGAAGAAATTGCCGCGGACATGCAGACCCTGGACTTATCGAAGCCAGCGCCCCCTCCGGCCCCTCCGGCCAAAGTCCAGACTGCGAACGAGCCAGCGCAAAAGCCAGCGAAAAAGCCAGCTATGGATCTGTCGGGGTGGGCGAACCTGGACTGGTCTGCCACCGAGCCTGCTCCTTCGGCAGGCATCGAAACAAATACGCCAGCCAGCGCCGGAACAAATCAGCCGCCGCTAGACCTATTGGCGTGGACAAAGTTGGACTGGTCCGGCAGCCAGGCCGCGTCTGCATCCGAGGCAGCGGCTGCGGAGGCAGCCGCACCTGCGACCGATCCCCCAGCCATCCCAATGCGAACGTACTTCGGCGAGGAGCTCGTCGCTGACGAAGAGCTCGGAATTGAGATGTCCTCGGGACTCACTGCTAGGGTCATTGCACGGACGGGACAACGAGTCCAATATCATGCGGGGGGCGAGTCCAAGCTGAATTATCACGCGAAATCAGACGGCGCCGGAATCCTACCCATGGACCCTCTCAATCCACTCACCGGAGGGTACGTCTACCTCGCAAACAGCGAGAGGAGCGAAAAGAGCGGCGGAGTGTACGGATTATACTTCGATGCCGACGGAAACGTCATGGAATACAAAGATCTGCTCACCGGCACCTCCAGAAACTGCGGCGGAGGGCACACGCCTTGGAATACGTGGGTGAGCTGCGAGGAGATCGAGGACGACGGGCAGTGCTGGCAGATCGATCCCGTCAGCGGAAAGGTGGAGGAGACTGAGCTCGGAGGAAAGGGAGGAAAGTACGAGAGCGTGGCGTGCGACAATCGCGATCCCGCCAACCCGGTCTTCTTCATCACCGAGGATATGATCGACGGAGCCATGAGGCGTTTCGCGGCCAACGGCGCCGGCTGGGACGCGCTGCATTCCGAGGGCAGCGGCGAGACGACCTTCCTCGAAATGTTCGGCGACGGTACCTTCCGATGGACCGACGACGAGGACGCCGCCCGGGCCAGCGCCGACGAGCACTACCGCAATTCCAAGGGGATACAGTTCCACGAGGGAGAGCTGTACTTCATGGCCAAGAGGGAGAAGAAGATGTTCGTCCTCGACCTCGAGAGCATGACGTATTCCTCGGAGGAGAGCGGAAAGAAGTTTTATGGGGAGGGGTCGTTCGAGGAGGAGCCGGATCAGAACATGATTGGTCCCACTCGTAAATACATTTATTTCACGGAGGACGGCGGCGGCAGCCCGGGCGTGTACGCGAGGTACGCCGAGGATGGGACGTACTTCACCCTCTTCCAGGGCATGGGAGGGATGTACGAGGACGACGAGACGGTCGGCATTGCGTTGAGTCCAGACCATAGGAGGCTGTACGCGGGGATACAGGACGAGGGCATCATATTCGAGATAACTCGGGACGATGGACTTCCGTTTGAATAGATATGCATGTTATCAGAGGCAGCCCTAACCCGAGGTGGACCTCTGGCCCTAACATCATAGACGGCCATACCCTTTCTACTCGCAAGATAAAAGTCGCGTACTCCATCACATTTTAGTAGGTACACCAGTACTTCCACCTCGGAGTTCAAGGCTAGCTCTAGAATGGTAACATAGGTCACCCGTTTCAATGCCAGTTTTCCTCGTCCCAGGGAATGCCATGTTAGGAACTCTTTCTTGCGGTTCGCCTGTTGCTGGCATCATCGAACTGGAGCCATGCCCGCGCTGCATTGCGATCAATACGGCGTTCTACATAATATGGTATTGTATGACGGGACCGCGAAGGTGAAGAGTGTCGCCCTCGCCGCCTTATCTTCCAATGAAACATCTGAAGCCAATTTTTACGCATTAAGAGCTGGAGAGGTAGCTGCTGTGTACCTACTCGTTGATGCCTTCACACACGATGGACTTTGAAGTCTACCAAGTGATTTTTCCGAGCAAATTGAGCTCTGGGTCTATCTACCTCTCTCTAGAGTTCGGCTGAGATCCATTGGATGGCACACTTCGTCGGAAGAAGATGCGACCGAGTATCATTGGTATTGTACCTACCTACATCCCCCCGTCGGAGGCAGGGCGGGCCTCAACAGAGGCTCTGGGGCTCAACCTTGAACAGGCACAGAGTCACAGAGCATCTGCGTAGGTGACGCAATGTACCTATGAATGAGGTGACATCTCCTCCAGAGTACGCATATCTCACTGACAGCTGTGTATGCAGTCTACACAGGATACTTTTCACAAGCTTCTCAGCACGGTTCAGTCGTGCACGATACGATTGGAACAACCTCAACCCCGTACTCGACCCCTCGATAGACCTCGATCGGGTCATGCACGCACGTCGGCGGCGCGGGCTGCGAGTTGCAAGTCTGTATCTATGTAAACATAAATTTCATGGTCAACGTTCAAGACAAAGCAGAGAGGATCGATCCATCTCTAAGGAGCAATCTAGATGTCAATAAACCATCCACTATGACCTCCAAGTCCAGCCCTCAGTCTGTGGCATCAGCTGTGCTAGATGACGATATCGCCGAGAACGGCGCTCCAACGATCGAGGCAGAGTCCACTCCTTCAGGAGGGACGGCTGCGCGAACCGTTTCCTCTCCCCCAGCCGCTGTGCTCACCCTGCCCGATGGACGGAGAGGCATATATGGGGGCGTTGACGTTGACTCCTTCATGGCGGCCGGTGACAATGCGTCGACCGATGGCCAATCAGACGTTCTGAATGACATGATGATAGAGACTCTTTCCAGTGATGACGCTCCTCCTGAACCACCCGGCATGACGCAACTCAGTGGCGATGATGATCGCGAGGACAAGACTGCCGTCACTTCTCGCATATCGGCAGAAATGGTTGAAGAAACATCCGCACCATTTCCTGTATCATTCCTCCGAGTAGATGACGATCCAGCGTTGAAGAAAGAAGAGAGTGCAATTCAGGGTTCAACAGGACTTATCGGTGTCACGGACGATGAGGAGCCAATCCACCCTCAAATGATGGAGGAGGCAGCCGGAGTAGATGCAGCAGATCTCATTAGAAAGAAGCAAGACATCCCAGCTTCTATCCCGGAAGAACACAGCCAGTCCAGATCGGAACAACTTCTCCCGACTGGTGGTCCTGCAAACGGACCGATCGTCGAGTCGGCTGACCAAGTGGTGGCAGATCAAGAATCCCAGCCCCACGGCGATCCAGGGAGGGTTGGTAGGCAACCAATCAATGCCTCAGGCGATGACAATGGGGACATCTTGATTCCACATGCATTCTTGGTAGATGAAGAAGAACGTCACCGAAATGACGACGTCGACATCATTGATTGTATTGCAGAGCCGGTGCCTATCTGGTACAAGCAACGGCGCATCCAGGCGATCGCCACATTCGCATGTGCAGTTGTCGCTGCCATGTCCATTGCCCTAGGTGTGACCATGTCATCAACGGAAACGGATGATCAATCGCGTGCAGCAGGGGTCAGGTCCGTCCTGGACCCAAACTCAATTCCGAGCATGGTTCCGAGCATGGTTCACAGTACAGTGCCCAGCACGCCGCCAAGCATGACCACATCTCCTTCGATAAGATCCTTTTCGCCTTCATCAGCTCCATCCGGATTCCCATCTGCCGTGCCATCCCAGGCCCCCACAACCTGTATGAAAAGACGCGACCTGGTGCTTCCCGGGAATGGTGACATTGATTCTAATGGCAAGTTCCTAGCGACAAACGGGATTGACACTGTGGCCATCGCCGGAGCCGAGTACACACAAATGGGCGCAGGGGGCGATGTCTTTGTCACATGGGGTGGGGTACAGCTTGTTGTGAGCGAGGACACGATTGGTTGGACGCAAGAATTGATAGAGCAGTCCAGGATCAACATACTCCCAGCTAGGGAAACTGAAGTTGTAGCGTTTGAAGCAAAAGTGGCAATGTCATGTAACACACTCGTGGTGGGATATCACTGGAGAGACACGGATGGGTCGCACACTGATGGTGCATCAGTGTTTCGAAAGTCTTCTGACCACAAGTGGAGCGAGGAGGCAAGGCTTGTACCCCTCGATGGTTACGACTATGACGGGGAGTTTGGGGGCAAGCGCTTTGGATCGAGCGTTGCTGTGGACGATGATACTATTATAGTTGGGGCGCCTTTGGACTCACACAACGATGGCATTGGGACTGTGTACGTCTTCACAAGAACCACAGACAACAAGTGGGTGCAAGAAACTAAGTTGCTGCCATCCAGTGGTAGTTCTGAGTTCGGAACAACTGTCGCTCTCCTTGGAAACACTGCACTAATTAGTTCTCCAGCAGATGGATTTGTTTCGGTCTTCATTAGATCTGGCAACTCTTGGGTATGGCAAGTGGAGCTTGAGCCGAGTGATGGTTCTCCGGATGACAACTTTGGCATCGAGGTAGCACTATCGAGCGAATATGTTCTGGTAGGTGCTCCAAAACAGGATGGTGAAAAGGGCGCTGCATATGTGTTTAATGTTTGGGATTGGAATGAAGATGCAAAACTTCTGCCTGAGGATGTGTCTCAAGGAGACAGATTTGGGCAAGCTCTAGGTCTTGTCGAGGGCATGGCATATATTGGTGCTCCTGGACATGGCGATGCAGGCGCTGCCTTTGTCTTCGAAAAGAAACCTCCTGGCTGGGAGCAGAAGCAAACAAAGTTGTTGCCTCCTCTCATACAAAATGGGGAGTTCACCGACAGAATAGCAGTCACAGAATTTGGCAATATCGTTGCACCCGTCATGTGGACAAATGTAGTGGTGGGCATAAATGCAGGTTATCGGCTGAGTGGCGATGGTGGAGAGTGTATCTTCAATATTTGTGCAGCCACCTCCTTCACCCAGTCCTATGTGTTTGATATTTGCATGGATGTAAGAGAAGGCGAAGAGGTACCAGCATTGGAGGCATCATTTTCATCAGCACCTACAATCAGTGTTATGCCAACAACAGCTCCTACCAGCTCATTGCCACCCACCGCACCTTGTCAGTGGCTTGAACTCTCTGTCCAATTCGACAGCTATCCAACCGAAACATCCTGGCAGTTGAAGCGAATCAGTGATGACAGCATTGTCATATCTTACAAAGCTGATTCTACAGACAATTTCCACCTGGAGGCCATATGTTTGCAAGATGGAACTTTTCAGTTCAACTTCTTTGACTCATTTGGGGACGGATTGTGCTGTGGTGGGTACTACAATTTGACCACAAAAGAAGGCGAAATAGTGATTGCGCAAGGAGCAAACTTTGGCTCAAACGAAACTACAATATTTGATGTCCCAGTTGTGGCTTCTGTATCATCCAATGAAACCTCTACAACTGGAGCGCAGCTACCATGACGTGTTACCATTTTAGTCACTACAACTATGGGTCTGACTTGATGCGGTGTACTTGATCTTCGATTGTGCCCATTTCCTGAAATAATGAAAAATCTTTACTTCAGATGTCAACAACTGGAGTAGGGAACACAGTAATCAAGCAGTGCCTTTCACGAGTCTACTGGAGATTTGGTTGGCCCCCGAGGCATGAGTCCTCACTATAAAACCGTTCGGATGAAGAGACCATTTAGTTCGATGAGTGAAGTGCTTTGGTCTACATGTTCATACGTTGATGCACAAGTCTATACTTCTCTAATTATACATTTCAACAACATGCACGATATCGCATCCCCCAAACAATTGTTACATGTCCTACACCCAGTCCAGCGTGCTGTCATTCCCTACTGTAGGCTCAGCCCTCCCTCATTCTCGTCTAGCAAACAATACTACTCGAACGGCAACCCATCGTCCCTCGCGATCTCAAAGATGAGTCCCGCATCCTGTATCCCCGCATACAACCTCGTATGATCCGGACTCAATGCAATACCTATCGTCTCGTCCCCGTCGTGCATCCCCCCCGGCACGCCCTGGAAAATGGTAAAGTACATCCCGTCCTCGTTGTACCGCGCGTACACGCCAGGGCTCTCTCCCCCGTCCTCGGTGAAGTACGCGTACTTTCGCGTGGGACCGAAGACGTTCTGATCGGGCTGATCGCCGAATGATCCCTCTCCGTAAAACTTTTTGCCGGTCTCCTCCCACTCGTAGGTCAAATCGTCGACGTCGAGGACGAAGAGCTTGCGATCTTTCTTGGCCATGAAGTGGACCTTGCCCTCGTGGAATTGTATGCCCTCCGAGTTTGGGTAGTACTTTTTGGCGCTCTTTCGGGCATCCCTCTCGTCGGTAGTCCACATGAAAGTGCCGTCGTCGAACATCTCGAGGAAGGTCGTCTCGCCGCTGCCCTCGGAATGGAGCGCGTCCCAACCGGCGCCCTCGGCCTCGAAGCGACGCAGCGCCCCATCTTCCAAATCCTCTGTGACGAAAAAGATGGGACTCTCGGGGTTCCGATTGTCGCACGCCACGCTCTCGTACTCGCCGCCATCCTCGCCGCCGAGCACGGTAGCCTCGGCCCTGCCGTCCTCTCCATGGTACGGGTCTATCTGCCAGCACTGTCCCCCCACGTCCTCCTGCTCCTCGCAGCTGATCCATGTGTTCCAGGGGGTATGTCCTCCGCCGCAGTTTCGGGAGGTGCCGGCGAGGATCTGCTTGAATTCCAGGACGTTGCCATCCCTGTCGAAGTACATTGCGTACACCCCGCCCTCCCCATCGTCCTCCTCGCTGTTGGTCACGTAAGCGTATCCGGATTCCAGCGGATTGGCGGGATCCTCGAGCACTATGCCGGCGGCGTCGGATTTGGAGTGGTATTCGATGTCGGACTCGCCCCCAGCGTAATATTGCACGGGCTCGCCCGTCCTGGCAATGGCCTTGGCGGAGAGGCCCTTGGATATCTCGATGCCGAGATCTTCGAGGGTGACAAATTCTTCGCCGAAGAAGAACGGACCGCTGATGGTTGGAGACGATGTGGGGCCTTCGGTGATTGGGCTGCGAGTGGGCGATGCAGTGGAAGGACTGACGGAGGGGCCAGCAGATGGAGCGGCCGAGGGATGGGACGTGGGCGATTTCGTTGGAGAGTTTGTCGCTCTGGCCAAGGGTGAGGTGCTCGGAGAAGACACGAGAGCAGGAGCGACATCATCATCGGGGAGGGATGCAGTCGTCTCCTCTGTTAAATCATCTCCAGGTTCTTGGCCTGGAACCTGAACTTGCGATTGAGATTGAGCCGCGCCGCCCTCTGCGCCACCGTCGCCGCCGCTCCTCGCGGTCATCACACCCACGATCAGGCCTAGCACGAGGATCCAGAAGGTAGTCGCCGCCGCGACAGTGAGGCAGTATTTTCTCCTCGTGCCGGATGAGCCGTTGTCATCCTCGGCCTCCTCGGAGGGGGGCGGATGGGTCGAAGGGTGCTGAGTGGAGGGATGAGTGGAGGACACGGCGACTCCCGTCTCGGCGTCGTCGAAACTATCACGCCACGTGCTCGATGCGGTCACGCCAATGTCAGGCTGCTTCTTCTTGAAGGAGAACATGATACTCGTTTTGGCTGTTGCCTATGATGTGGGTGCTTCTGCGCTGCGCTGATGTTGCTTCACCAATTTCAATTATGCAGACGATCGATGGAAGAAATTGTGAGCATATTTTTGTCGAGCCGATAGCCGATCATCGGCACTTCCTCGTCGAATTTACTGAGGGATGAGGGATGCAATCCCAGCTTCTCGAGCGTGCGATCCCAGATCCTCTCTCTACATAGATCCCTCACAGTTCTATGTAGAAGAGACTCTATCTCTCTCTAGCTCTGCATTCCCACAAATCCTCGGGATCGATGAGTTTTAGTCATTCACCCGATTACGAACCATCTCGATTCATCTGAGTGGACTCACACCCCACTTGACCCATTAGCCACACCTTGCATTTCAGAGAGCCTTCGCTCAGCAGCCAGTCAGAGCGTGGATACCATACGATACCTACGATCTACGATGTGTGATTCTTTCTCTCATCTACCTATGTTCTCATCATTCTAAGTCCGGATGGACACAGCGCAAATAATGATGGCAGCAAGTTTGAAAGTACATTCTTTTTCGAGAAAATGTGAGTCTACATGAATCAAAAATACCAGTTCCCAATTGAGAGGCGACACATTACGCATGAAAAGACGTTTCTCCCTTTCTCGTATGGACCTTCGAGCGTATGTATGTCAACGTCCGTCGTCACAAGCAACGGTATTGTACGTACTCAACAAGATACAGACG
>JALLBE010002245.1:0-11139 GCA_036939795.1 Thalassiosira mediterranea | reverse complement strand
CGTGCCAACCGTGCCAACCGTGCCAACCGTGCCAACCGTGCCAACCGTGCCAACCGTGCCAACCTACCTACGCCAACCTACGTCAACGTCAACCGTGACAACCTCGTGCCGCGCCAGCCGACGACCGACGGCGTCGAACGAACGAACGAACGAACGAACGAACGAACGAACGAACGGCAACTACAATACGACCATGCGGTGCCTCCTCGACGCCGCCATCCTCTCGTTCGCCCTCCTCCTCCGCGTCCTCGTCGGCTTCCACCCCCACTCCGGCCAGGACGACTACCAGGGTCCATCCTCCCCCCCCTCATCGAGGGGGAGGCCCACGAAGTACGGCGGGGACTACGAGGCCCAGCGCCACTGGATGGAAATAACGTACCACCTCCCCCTCGACGAGTGGTATAAGCACGACCTCGAGTACTGGGGGCTGGATTACCCCCCGCTTACGGCCTACGTGAGCTATGCGTGCGGATGGGCCGCGCACGGCCTGGGATCGATGATGATGATCCGCGACGATGACGATGACGATGACGATGACGATGACGATGACGATGACTGCCGCCCGGCCGACGACGAAGATGGCGGCGGGGACGAGCGGTGCGGGGCGGAAGGAGACGGCCGAGTCTGCGAGGGGGGCGCGAGGAAAACCGGCTCCGGCGGTGGGAGCAAGAGCAAGAGCAAAAAGGGCCTGGGCGTCCTGAGGGATCTCGTCGCGCTGCATACCAGCAGGTGGGGCTTCGAGGAGCCGGGGGGGAAGGCGTACATGCGATTCACGGTCCTCCTCCTCGACGCGCTCGTCTACGCGAGCGCGGTTTGGGTCCTGGCGGGGAGGCTGACGAAGCACATTATTTTGGCGACGAATGAAAATGAGGCCGACGGTGGCGGCGGCGGCGGCGGAGACGAGGACGAGGGGGGCGGTTATTCGACGATCGTGCCGGCATCGCAGCGCCCCCGGGCGCGATTGCTCCTATTGGCGCTCTCCCAGCCGGCCTTGATCCTGATCGACCACGGACACTTCCAGTACAACTCCGTGTCGCTGGGCCTCGCCCTGTGGTCCTTCCATTTGGTGACGTCGGAGTCGAGGGGAACGTCGTCGCATTCGTCGTTCGTCGGACCGATCCTCGGGAGCGTCGCGTTCTCCCTCGCGCTCAACTTCAAGCAGATGGAGCTGTATCACGCGCCGGCGATCTTCGCTTACCTCCTCGGGAGGTGCTTCCGACGACGGAAGGACGACGACGACGACGGGTCGCGGACGACGATGGCGGCGGCGATCGGGCGGTTCTGCTCCCTCGGCGCGACGGTCGTCGCGACGTTCGCCGCCCTCTGGGCGCCGTTCGGGATCGAGGGCTCCGTCCAAATATTGAGGAGGCTCTTTCCCTTCAAAAGGGGCATCTTCGAGGGGAAGGTGGCCAACCTCTGGTGCGCCCTGTCGGTGAGGCCCCTCTCGATACGGGAGAGGCTCAATCCCGCGTTGCTGCCGTTCGCGGCGTTGGGCCTGACGCTGCTGCTGATACTGCCGCCCTGCGTGATGTTGTTCCGGGTCGGACGGGGCGACGATGGCGGCGACGACGATGCGCAGCGGTCGCGATCGACGGGGGGGCGGAGGCCGTGGAGGGCCGATCGGGACCTCGCGAGCCTGCTCTGGGGTTCGGCGTCGACGTCCGTGGCGTTCTTCCTGGCCAGCTTCCAGGTCCACGAGAAGGGGATACTCATCGCCCTCGCGCCGCTATCCCTGCTGGCGCTGGACGCGCCTCGCTTCGTCTTCTTCTTCTCCGTCGTCGCGACCTGGAGCCTGTGGCCCCTGCTGGTGATCGATCGACTGTGCGATGCCTATTTTTGCTGCCTGGTCGTGTATCTCTGCGTGGACCAAATGGCAGCATCGCAACCGACGTGGAGCGATGGCGAAGTGGACGTATGTTCCGCGCCTTATGTTACGAGATACATACCATCACTGGCTTGGATCACAATGATGGTGCTACACGTGCTTGACGCCTCAGTCGTCCCTCCACCAAACCTTCCAGATTTGTTCCCAGTTCTATGGAGTCTCGTAGGGTGTGGCCTTTTTTGCTTCTGCTATTTGGCCATGTTATATGTCATGGTCATTCAAAATTCACTTGAGCGCCAACGGACAGGAAAGCGGAAGCCAGGGAAGAAGGTCAATTCCAAAATCAGTGCTGCAGGAACAGTCCCTGTATCACTTTTGGGGATTCTTCTTCTCTCGTATTCAAAAGTCAGCCAATCGTTTGTGCAACCAACAGTCAGCTGTCAACATGGACGCGCACCCCACAGTCTATCTATGTCCAGTGACTTGGGTGACATCATTACAGATTCTCTGCTGGAACGTGCCAGGCTTCCTTTAAAGTGGGAAACAATAAACGCCCAAGAATCGAAACCCATCTTGGACCTATCATCTCGGAATAGTGATATGCTCCCACTGGCTGAAGGTGCCGGCGAATACGTGAAAACTGCAGAAGATAATGCAAGTTCAGATGAAGGCGACGAGGACGAAGATAGGTCGTGGGAAGATGGGCATTTGTGGCAGGTTACAAAGCAACGCCTGACGACCATGGGAATATTATCGTCTGGTGATGAGGAGGGTATTGGGATGAATTGCACAAAGCTTTTGGACGAAGCTCCTCAGCTCCTTCGCTTGGAAACTGCTATGGTAGTTGAGGCTGCCAGCTACCTCCTTTACTACCCATCGGGAGACAACTCCACTGCACTTGTGGAAGCAGATCCATCCCTTTTGACATATTTTGCCGAAGACCTCCAGGTGAGACATTATCCAGTGAGATGAAGTCGTGAAACATACATCTTTTTAATATCNCAGGTGAGACATTATCCAGTGAGATGAAGTCGTGAAACATACATCTTTTTAATATCTCTCGTTTCCCAGTATGGCCTCGAACAGGTGAGACATTATCCAGTGAGATGAAGTCGTGAAACATACATCTTTTTAATATCTCTCGTTTCCCCAGTATTTGCCAAATATGATGTTCATGGGCAATCAGACGTTAGCGGCCCAAATGATCAAAACCCAACTTAACCTCGCTCCTTCGATGGCGGTCCAGCTTGTTAGAATGGGCGTATCTGGGGGTATGGAAGAGAGACAGGTAAGATGTTATCCAGAGAGAATATCCAGCTTTTTTATGTTCACGCATATCTCTTATTTCCTTGTGTAGGTCTCCCGCGCACTTGGCAGTGCTGCCAAAGCTAGCGGTAAGGCGGTGGAAGGTATCGTTGGGGACATGGGGAAAAGCTACAGGGAGTGGAAACGGATAAAGGGTGGCAAAGGCTCCTTGGGATAGGAAATAACGTAACTGAAATCGACGACATCGATAATATCCAAATAAAAGTGGCATATTCTCTTTTTACATGGCAAAAAATCGTACAAGTATCTGGGAGGCGGCACAGTCTTGTTGTGGTCCTGACTTGAAAAGGAAGCCAGCAACAGGGTAATACGTCCAACTTGAAAAATGTCAATGAGCGATGGGCGGCGTATTGATGCCGCTCCAGCAGTTTGATCAGTGCCCTCCACCCTCCACACAGAGCTGTCAGGCATTTTTCTCCACTCTCTCAATATAATCCTCTGCAGTGCCTTCATTCCATTTCTGAATCCAACGATTTTGTTCTTCGCTGCTGGATATATCAATCTTGTTCTGACGTCTGAACAAGATTTGCAGTATTTGCTGCAACATTATTTTGCAGTTTGTCTCAGTATAGCCAGTGTCGGCATTAGCATCCACTCAGTGAAGTCATACTTTTGAGGACATTTCCTGCTGAGAAGATTGGGAACGGAGGGCGCTTTGGGCACGGGCATTCTCGCTCATCTTCATGAAGGTGTACAGTAAACTTCCACCCAACACCATGAAAATACCCAACACACCCATGACTGTTGGTTCGTTACCCCAGAGGTAAAAAGCAAGTAACGACTGCACTGCTGCCTTGGCTGTTCCAGATATATTGTGCGACAGGGGACTGGTGGCTTTTATCTGAAGGACCGTGACAATGCCAATGGAAAAGCCCAAGAAACCCGCCACCGACATGGCCATCCAAAAAGGTGGTGAAACTAGCTTTTCCTTTGCGTTCATGATCATTTCACCCTCAAATACAGCAATGAGAGGGATGAAGAGAATGCTGGCATTGACGTTGTTGTAGTAAGTCAGCTTCCAATGATTATCGTCCACCACCGGGAGAACCTTCTTGGTGAATATGGAATTCAACGACACGAACAGGGAGGATAACACGCCAAATATTGTCCCGGTCATGCTGAATTTGAGCTCTCCTTGCGCTCCCACGAAAAATCCCACGACAACGAATGTTAGGCAAAGAGTGGTTTTGCATGAAGTCCGTATGCCGAAGAAAATCAGGGACAGGACAACGTTGAAGCAGATAGTCAAGCTCCTGGCAACATTGTAAAACGAAACCTCCACGTGTTTCAGGCAAAGATTGTTGAATGTGATCATCAACACTATCGCCAAAACGGGCAGATGCCACACATTGGTTAGAGTTCTTGAACTAAAGAAAGACCTGAGGGAACATGATGGTATCAGTCACTGTTTTGTACTCACTGAACACCAAACTCACGGGGAATATTTGTTTCCCCTGCCCCATGTTGTACTCCGCTTTGGGAAACTGCGCGAAGAAGCCGGGCCTAGGAGGGTTCGCGCGCACGTTCTCTCCGGCCTCATTAGTGGTCACTGCGGTGTACGCGCCCGCGCTGGAGTCGCGAGAGCTCTGGCCGCACGACCCCGCCAGCCAGCATATCAGCACCGTTACGACGCACTGAAACCAGGTGATGAAGAAGGGGGCGGGGATGGACAACACCTCGCTCGTCATGAGGACCTTGTTCAGGTACACCATGCAAATGCTGACCACCCAGTAGGTGGCCACCACGCTGGCGATGTAGACTACTTGGCTTTCGCCCATGGTTGGACGTTCGTTTGGGGTTTAGCGATCAGGCTGATGACGGCAATGTTTGCAAGCTGCAAGCGTGCCGCCGCTGGATTTTGCTGGGTGCCAGGTGCCAAGTGCCCAGTGCCCAGTATTGTACCCAGCACCCAGCGCTGCCAAGAATGATCGGTTGGATCTCGACCACTCGGAGCTGCGCTCGGGCATGCAGGAGGCGAGCGAAGAGGGTATCGCGAGGGGACGCAATTGAAGACACGGTGCGATGTTGTCACGCCACACTGCTAAACTCCGTCAATAGTCGCGTCCGGTTCTTGCTTTTACTTGTAGACAGCGTTGGCACCGGCGGCGCATTCACTTCCTCCTTTGTTCGATAGATTGTGGCTACCGTCGATGGCGACATACTAGTCGACGGTCACCGCTTCGACACGTCGGTCACGACCATGGTCATGGTCGGAGATGGTCGGTCGGGTCATGTCCGAGCGCTGGTCCGAGGTCCGAGTAGGTCCGAGTGCTCCGAGCTCCGAGCTCCGGAGCTCCGAGCTCCGATGTGTCGTCGTATGGCGAGTGGCGAGCAAGTTCATTCGGCGAGTATTGTTGTCCATTTTATTAGTATCACAAATACGCGCAATATCGCCATTATATCGCGAAATCTATGTGACACCTGAGCGAGAGCTGAGAGCTGGGCGGGAGGCTCTGGGAGCTCTTCCAACTTGACAACAACCAACAACACAAAACATAAATCATAAATCAATGGCCGGGAAACGGGCGGACAAGCATCACGCGCGGCTGGCTCCATCACTCCTATTGCCGCTCCGTCCGCCCGTGGTCGACCTCCGGGACATTGACCCCGCAGGTAGGACCCCGCTCTGGTAAGCTGGTGCAGCTGGAGTCGTATGCGAGCGCGATGCAGCGCCTATCTCTCACGTTGCGCCACCCATCACCCATCACATAGTTGATGTTTCGTTGATGGCTGCTCTCGGCGACTATGAATGATTCGCGTATTTTGACAATGGACGTAGTTCCATGATGCGCAGCGCAGGCTTCATGACCAGATAGACCTGCATGCATTATGGTTCGACCTGGGCCGCCGTGGCACAACGGCTTCGCCTTAGATGTCAAGTTGTTGTTTTTAAGCTCGATGACGACAAAAAGAGGGAAATTTTCTGATGCGGTCATCAAATGGCCGGTGCTGAAAATCTTATTCGGTTTGTATTCTCCGAGGGCTTGCATGTGTGCTTCTTTACGGCTGAATTTGTTATTTGATATGAATATGATGGGTTTGGGGTTGAGAGCGAATGATGAGCATCTTTAAACACTATGAACACCTCATGGTGTCGTGAAAGCTATTTCCAATTGATACTCCTGACGCTTCCTTCCAGGCCCATTGCGTCAAAAGTGTGCACTTTGATAACTCCTCATCTTGTCGAGTTTTCTTGTTATCCGATGATATGCGATCTCATTTCCGATCTTGATCTTGCCTTGGTCCTTCTTGGGCGACCATTACATTTAGGTGCACGACTCCTCTCTCCAGAGAGGGGTGAGGAGAGATGTAATATTCGCGTGCTTCTGGCCAACCTACTCAAAGCGATGATAGAGCCAGGCGGGCATACTGGTCACATCGACACCATAAACTGTATTCTTTGACATCAAATATGGTAAGCTACGGAATAATCGTACCTACAACTAAACCCAACATGGTCAATGCCGTCTGCGATGCAGCTGGGGGAGCGGGAGCTGATGATGCAAAAGTCAGTCTTTCATTTCGGGATACTGTCAAGGCTGTCGTCTACAAACCCACGAAGGATGTCAAGCTTGGAATTGGCATTGGGGTGTCGAAGGCTGATTGGGCAGTCAAGATAACATCCATGAGAGAAGACTCACTTTTTTGCGATACTGACCTACAGGTGGGGATGGTGATTGAGTCTATCAACGACAGAGAGGTCGTCGCAGCGAGAGAAGCCATTGATTTTTATGCTACAGGCCTGTGGTGACTTAGTAGTTGTGGCATCTCTTGTCAGGCATGCCCGTTACGATGCAGGAGTAGGCCTCCAGTTCGCAGAAGAGGGAAAAGTCAATGATGAAGATCTACTAATCGCAGAGGAGCTTCGCGATGGGAAGTCTCCCTGCGCAATCCAGAAGGAAGCTCTTGGGGTCGCTGTCCCACTACTACCAATTGAAGCATTGAATAGTCGCCCACCTCCACCAGGGGTGAGGCCTGGAGGTGTGTGGGGTACTTCCAACCACAGAGGAGAGATGACTGTATTTTCCGGAATCATGTGCTGTGTGGTTGGTGGACCCCTCGCTGCAAGCACTATGTTTTGCAATCCATTTGACAAAAGGCGTGTCTACCGATCGCCTCATGGAAGGGTATACACAGAATCAGGTAAATTTATAGGTTTGGAAAGAGAGGGGACCATATTCAAGGAGTTGGATGGGCATGAAGAATTCGATAAATTGACCAGGAACGCTTTGCTAAGGCTTTCGCTATTTCACGGACGATTGCTTTCATTGGTATCATCGGAGTGTTGATATACGGCTGTTGTATTGCTTGAATCGCAGCTTAAAGCAACCCATTGCCCACCTAAAAAAATATGCAAGAAGTTGTGCATCTCAATGCCTCCCATTAACATAAGCTCTCGTGTTGACAAGCATCCCTGACAACGCGGTTTTGAGGCACAACATTTTAGGCTGAATGTGGGTGAAAGACCCAGGGGCAGTAACATTCAGTGAACGGTACGGTTGGGAACGCAGGCAAGATGGAAGCAATGATTGCAATGTTTTGCCTGTCATGCTGATGACACATCAGGTTGACCTCCACTTAAGCAATGCAATGGTTTGAGGAACATTCCGTTCAATTCCAAGCAGCAGTCTTGGATGTGGGTATCCGCCCGGTGGCATTTTTGACCTAGATTACAATATTTCCTACATTCGCCATCATTCTAGTAGTTCATTCATGTTCCTCTCGAAGTACCTGCAGTACGATTCCAGCTGCTGGGAGTTCGTCTTCTGGGCGACTTGGCGCAAAAAGGTGTGGGTGTCGGCATTGACCGCCGGCTGCAAAATTCCCTCTATGATCTGCTTCAAATTGTAAAGGAAGAACTGATCCGCGAGTTCCAGCAATGAAATCGCCCCGTCCAACCCGTTGCCGCCGAACACGTCGATGTTTTGTGGACCCCTGCCGGTGTATATGTACTCCATCATGGTCACGAAGCTGTCGTAGCTGCAGTTGGGTATTTCGATCTCCGTCTTGTCGGAGCCGCTCTCGCGGAATCCGGTCATGAACATGGCGCGGAAGCAGTCCGAGACCGTGGACAGCACGAGCTTGTGACCGAACACCTTCCTGCCCTCCACCAGGAAGGTGACGTCGGAAAATTCCTCGTCGTTGTAAAAGTGACGCAGGCGGCTGGCATACAGTTGCGGGCTCGGCGGCTCGGTGACTTTCATCAAGGGAGGAGGATCGGTATCCAGCACGAAGAAATCATTGAGATAATCGGTACCACACGATCCTTCAGTTTGAGGTAAACACACACATTGAACGAAAGGAGCGTAAGCATGCACAAAGTGACTAAGGATGAAGAAGACCACGGCGCATGGGGTCCTCTCACCTCCGAAGACGTAAATGTGCCTCCCGACCGCGGTGGCGGTGTGTCCCGCCCTCCTCCCCGGGGGCTTGCCGTTGACGTAAACGCTGGGGACCATGTCCTCGTCGTTCGGATTCGCGGAGCCGCACACCATGGGGTTCCCCCCCCCATGGGGCGACGACCCGGCGTAGGACCTCCAGTCCGCGAACTTTATGCCGCCGTCGTCCCCCCCTCCCATCATCGTCATTCCGTCCTGACCCCCCAGCATCTCCCAAGAGGACGACGTCGGCTGCTCGCGATTGCCGCCGCCGGCGTGATCGTTCGGCGCTCCGCCGCCGCCTCCCATCATCTCCCACGAATTGTCGTAGTAGGCCGACGCCGCCGCTGGCTTCTTGGCCGACGAGGAGGCCTCGTCCCCCTCGTTCACAACGTCCAGCCACGCCATCTCCGTCCGATCAAGGACCTGCAGGTCGTCGAAGCACTTCGAGCTCGTACCGCTGCCACCGAAAAGGAACAGCCTCCCCCGCAACGCCGTGAGCGTCATTCCCGCGCGGGGATGGGGCTTCACCCCCGAAACGCGGGGGGTGGACCAGGTGGAGTTGGAGGTGTCGAGAACGTGGACGTCGTTGAGGCGCTCGGAGCCGTTCCATCCGCCGAAGATGAAGAGCTCGGATGTGCCATTGTGGTCGAGCAGGGCCGAGGAGTGGTTGGCGCGCTGCTGCGGCGCCGCGCCGTGGGTTCGCACCTCCCGCCAGGCGTACGTTTCGGCGTCCAGGGCGTGGAGGTCGTTCAAATACTCTCGACCTGAATTGAGTTGGGGTTGAAAATATGATACATGATATGTGTCGTCAAATGAAAAATAGAATAGTCGGAAAAAACGACAATGAACAACACATCGAGCAACAGGCGAAAGCATGAAAGCACAGTCGATGGAAGCAACCTCTTTCACTTACCATTCCCGCCCCGAAAGACGTAGACTTCTCCCTGGGAGGGGATGAAATCCGCGGAGTGCATGTTGCACGGGCCGGGGGGCGTTCCCAAGGTGGGCTGCACGCACGTTCGCAATATATTATCACGCCACAAAAACCCGAGGTTAGCGTCGAATGAGAAACATGAATATGCCGATACATGACCTCTCCACCACGAAAGGAGCTCTCGCCCATACACGACCTATCGTATGTCGCATTGCATCGCGACGACGTACGGTAACTCACCGGCTGAAACCACCGCAGCCTGTCCAACCCCCCCGAGATGTCCAAAACCCACGTGTCGCTGGCTGCCAGAGGCCCCGATCCGAGCCATCCCCCGATGATGATGATCTGCGCGTCCTCGTCATCGTCGTCGTCGTCGTCGTCGTCGCCCTCCCGCTCGTGGTCGTCGTCGTCCTCCTCCATCCGATCGCCCGCCGCCGACGAGTCCTCGTTGGGATTATCGTCCCCGCGACGACGACGATCGCCGGACATGTCGTCGTCGTCGTCGTCGTCGTCCCCCCGCTGCGCGTTCTCGACTTCCCCACCACCGCCATTTTCGTCCGTCCCCCCGCCGTCGAGCTCGGCGTCCATGGCGTCCATCGCGTGCGCGAGGTCGGCGATGGCGGCGCGGACCTCCGCCTCCGTCGTCGCGATGGACGTGGCGGAGGCGGAGGAGGGGGGCGCTCCTCCCGTCGTCCCTGCCCCCGCGACGGCGCCCATACCGCCACCGCCGACTTCTTCTTCTCCGTCGTCTGCGCGGCGTCCCCTCCTTCCATTCCTCCTCCTCCTCCTACCGCGGCACGTCGCGAGGGTGGCGGTGTGCCCGTTCCGTCCGGGGGGGGGCGCGCCCCGGACGGCGAAGTGGGACCCGTTGCCGCCGCCATTGCCGCCGTCCCCCCCTCCTCCTCCCGGGGACGGCGACGGCGTGATCCACCTCCCCTCCCTCAGCGAGTACACGAGGAGAGTCTGGTGATTCCGCCGTCCGTCGTACCCCCCGAAGCAGTAGAGGTGGCCGCGGTGGTGCGTCACGGAGTGATTCTTGATCTGGGGGGTGTTGGCCAAGGAGGCGAGCGGGACTCCGGAGGAGGAGCCGCCGCCTCCCGCCGCTCCCACACCGACTCCGACGTTGTTGTTGTTGCCCCCGCCGCCGACGCCGTTGGCCCCCCCGTCGTTGCCGTCCGGGAGGGGGGCCTCGGACCACCTCATGTTGCTCATCTCTCTCCCGGTGGCCGATCCACGGTGGGGCGGCGCAGCGGAGATGGGAAATGGGAAATGGAGTATGGAGTGAGGCGAGGCGTGAGGCGTGATCCGTGATTCAAAACGAAGTTTTTGCGGAAGTTCCACCTCTGAGTTCCATTAGGTTCAACGGATCGTTTTGGAGCTTGACGAAACTTACTGTGAACGATCGGAACTTTTCACATCTACCTAACTACCCTGGCCAGGAAAAAAGGAGAGCCTATTGTAGAGGCAAGCTAGGGAGGGGGGTAGGTATGGTAGGGAAACGGATGGATGGAGTCTGCTGGAATGCCCCCCTTTGATGCAACTTCAGCACAGTAACCATTTCCTAGATGCAGTCAAGATCGGCAATACTACTCTCACGAACAATACATGTAATGACACCCCTTGACCTTGACCTTGACCTTGACCTTGACCTTGACCTTGACCTTGACCTTGAC
>JALLBE010002238.1:0-13107 GCA_036939795.1 Thalassiosira mediterranea | reverse complement strand
AGGCGGGACAAATTTAATGATATGAATACCGTTAAACACCCCCCCCCTAGAGCCCCCATTTTCGGGGGTACGGTGTCCCAATGGGGCATATTTATCCCTGTCATAGTGATCACCTAGTAAAACTGGACAGAATGGTACGGTATCATGACGTCCGACGTACGTACATGGAAGTCAGACGTACGTACCTCCATGTACGTACATCTCGTGTCAAGAAATATCGGCAGGCGTATCACGCGGAAACTGAGCGGCAGCGTGGGGTTCTGCGTGCTGAGTTGGCTCGGCGTCGTAGTTTTGAGGCCCAGTTTGATGGAATGCGCCGTCAGCGAGATGAAAACAATGTCTCACCTCCTGTGCGCGCAATTGCTCTCAGGGGTCCAAATGTGAACAGCGCCATCACTGAAGACGGTGACGATTCGGATGATGGGCAGCGAGTTTTTATTTAGATATGCATAAACGTATTCATACGAATAGATTACATGAAATGAAATATACTTAGTCTTTTATATGAAAACATTACCCCTGCTTATTCAATATATGCTGCTGCTTCATCAATACCTCACGCATAAGCGCCGACTTGGGTTCAATCGAATTAATCATCTTCTTTGCGTCCTCCTCATTTAATGAGGCATTCTTCCTCATCATCTCTCTTGCCGCATGCAGTTTCAACATTTCCTTCTTAGCGCTGATTTTCATAGTCTCCAGGTCATCGCCTTGCTCTACTAACGCAATGAACTCAGGAAGGAGTTCAGGGATCCTCCTCGCCTGAATCTCCGCGTCTATTGCTCCCTCAAATCCATTCTTCTTCGTCAAAATCTTCAGAAAGACCCTTCCACCCATATACGGCGTCTGCTGATAACCAGATTCCAACTCTGCCGCATAGGTACTTAAGGCATTCTTTACACTTGCCTCAAACTCATCCTCCATAACCCTTTGCTCCTCAGCACTCCTCTTCTTTTTTGCACTCGCCAACCCTTCCACCATCAAAGCTATCTGTCCCCCGTCGAACTCTGCCCGTGCTTCTGTGGCGGCTTGCAAAAATGCACTCACGTGGTCGGAGAATAAACGAATTCTCCACGTTCCACTTACACGTTTTATTTTTGACCTCTTTTGCTTGCTCTTCTCCGCTTTTCGTCGTTTCTGTACTGCAGAAATATTGAAGGGGCGAATAAGAGACGAGACAGCAATGGCACGCCATGTACGGCGTACCTCTCTGACTTTGGTCTTAGAAACCAAAGCAGCCATTTGCACATAGTTCTCACATCTCTGTTGATGATGTGAGTGGATGCCAATGTTTCGCCATATTGCATCAAGTAGGGGCTCGTAGTCTACCCCTCTCCACGTAGATTTGTCCAATGAGCCTGTGATATGATCATACTTTTTGTGAGCATAGTGTTCTGCAAATGAAAAATACAAGCATGCACTCACCATTCTCATGTCTCTTCCAAATATCAACAATACCATCCGATTTAGCAATGCATTCAATCAACTCCCAGTTGTCTTTCACAAAGGGTTCATTCAAAATGACATCGAGGTCTGCATCCTGGGTCAAATATTCCATGCATTCACGAACATTAATAGACAATGAGTCCCGAGATTGACGATGATATTTTGGAAGAGCAATGTCAACATCTGGAAACACGTGTCGGGGACGAGTGAGGTATTCATCCCCCTCACAAAGAGTTTCTCCTCCTCTGTCTTTCTCAAATAGAAGCATCCGTGCAAACTCCCTGGCCAAAATAGGCTCTCCACCAAGGATATAATGTAACAGTGGGTCAGACTTCCACCGTTGCAACACATGAGTATTCAGACTCAACTCAAACTCATCCAAGAACTTCTCAGGCAGGCGCAAAAAGAAATCTTTGTCGGCTACATGGTCGCTCTTCTCTGGAACACCCTCCAGTGCCTCAAGATAGTCCTTAAATTCAGGCAAAGATTTCCAGCCCTCGCGTTTCAGCTCATTCAATTGCATCTTCATCAGATAAGAACGCTCAGCCATGAAACGAGACATTTGACCAAATGTACCAGCACCAAAGTATGGATCATTCTGCAGGAGAAAGGAGTAGTGGTCGTTGAAGAAGTATCGGCAGAAACCACGATGGAAACGGAGCATCGTTTCAAAGGTAGGCGAGTCACCTGGTTTCAAAGCATCATCATCCATACGAGAGTCACACTTTTTAGCAGCTGTCCCATTTCCAGCACCATCAACAGGTCGTGCTCTCTCATTCATAAGTGAGATCAGGTTCACTCCCAGTTTCCATAAATGAGAGTCTGATTTGAAGTGCTGTTTTATGCCAACAGCCAAGAAGAAAATGCTAATGGGGTCTTTGAGAAAGATCTCGCAGACCTTGATCGTCGTCTGCCACCGCGACCACACTGGCTCTTCTACACCCCGTGGTGCCTCTGTCATGAAGCGCGTCATGTCATCCATTCCTTGCTCTGTGGATTCGTCAAATGACTCGACCTTCTCCAGGAACATTTTCCAGGACTGCATATGCCCCTTCCGCGCAAGAGCTGCCCACTCATCATTCTGAAGAGTTTGATCCTGCACAATGGACCAGAGAGTGTCAAGTAGAGTCATGCCGCCAGTCTTGCGAATGTTGGCCATCAGATTTGAGAAAAGAAAGAGAGTCTGAAATGGACTCCGCACACCCATGCCCTGATCCCCCATGGTGTGCTTGGAAGCATTCTCTAACGCCTTTTGAATTCCATGCAGTGAGCAATTGCCCAGCTTACTGTCATCCGACATGACACCCATTGATATCAGTTTGGGATGGAGATGCTGCACTGCCCCACCCCCACCAGCATCACCCATCAAAGTGAAAAGAGAGGTTGTGTCATCTGCACCAAGAAATCTATGCTTGACATCCCTAACACCAGATGCCGCATCCTGTGCTGTGTGTCCAGCTTTGTCGATGCTTGGACAGAACGTTTTGTACGTTCGGCGGCCTTCTTCGTTGTATCCAGCCCAGACAAAGAGGACGACAAAATGATCCTGTCCCGCGCGATGGCCATGATCTGTCATGCAGCCAACACGCTCCGCTCCATCATCCCTCAACTCCTTTTTTACTTTCAACATTGCTGAGATTGCGAGCTGGAACTCCGCGCGAGCAATGGTGCGCTGGCTGGGACATCCCTTTGCCAATTGCTCAGAAGAAATGTCAAACCCTATCTCTGCAAAGAGAGCCTTGTAGGCTCCAGCAATGATCATTTCAGTAGCTTCGTCCGAACCACCGTAGTTGTGCAGGTTATATGCTGCCATGATGAGGAGGGGGTCCCTTGAGAAGCAACACTTCTCACCACCAAAAAGATCTCCAAGCCTCTTCAGAACAATTGCACCCTTCTTCTGTCGTGCCAACTGTGGCTTGCTGACAAGCTCAGTGCCATTAGGTATCCAGCATTGGCATGCACCAAAGGAGGCCACTGAATATCTCTTCCCGCGCCGCACCTTCTCCGATTCGTCGTCCTCTCTCCCCTTCGGCGGCGGCTGCAATCCCTTCTCCAAATCCTCCATAAACACAATCCCAACATTGTCCACCACCCATTCACCCACGCGGCCCATTGCAGAGTATGCAATCTTGGTGCCAGCCACCAGTGGCGAGACCATTGCGGGAGATTGTGGCTTGCCACGAATGCGGCACCTCTCGGCCCTTATCTGCTCAAGCTCTTGCCGTGCACTCTCGAGCTTGGACGCTGAGATCAAGATATCACTCTTGAGGGTGCGGATCTGTTGCTCGAGGCCCACGATGCGGCTTGCGATAGCCACCTCATCTGGCGAGATCCTCTCCCTGGTGCCCTTCCGTGACTTCTTTGATGTATCGCGGGCGGGCGAAGCTTGTTCATCTGGGCTGGACGGTGGCATGGGAGGATCCGGCTCAGGAGAGGGAGGAGGAGGGGGCGTGGGCGTGGGCGCGGGCTGTGATCTCCTCTTGCTCTTGCCGCCCTTCTTCCTCTTCTTGGCCTCCTCTCTCTGCTTCAACTCGACCCTGCGCCGGCGTAGAAAGCCCGCCAGACGGTCGCGGACCTCGGAAGAGACAACCTCCTGCATGACGCGGCTCATTGCAGGGAGATGAAGGGGATGGGGGAGCTTGCTATCGTGCTCACGTGCACGGGGAACGTCCTCGTCTCTGAGATCAGGTGGCAGTTCACTCCGCGGGCGTGTCAGCCGGGCGATCTCGTGACACTTCCCCTTTTTCCCAATTCGCAGGCCGTTGCGGATGAGGAGATAATGCTGAAGCTCCGCCTCCTCTTCCTCATTGTTGGGGAGGAAGTCGTTGTAGGGGACGATGAACTCATTCGTCCCCAGAGATTGCTTGAAGGCGTCGATGAGCATGGCCTTGTGGACGTTGGCGTAGTCGTCCCGTCCCATCCCCCCGCCCAGGGAATTGAGTGGCCGGGTGAGAAGATCAAATGGGCAAAGGATTCCCTCAAGCTCTGGAGCCAGTAGCAGATGTGCTACGGCCTCACGGAGCTCGCGGGCGTTGGGAGGCCATGCCATGATGGTGATGGAAGGGTGCGGCACGCCGGCGGGCTATTGGCGGTGATGGAGGCCACGACGGAGGTCCAGCGCCACTCCGCGCCGTGCCGGGCCACTCCGTGATGGATGGAGGGTAGATGAGGCTGCCGTGCCGTCCACTGGTCTTGACACGGCGGCCAACAACGGCATGCACGGTCAGGGAGACGAAAGGGATCACGCGGGATGGAAGAGACGGCCGGTAAAATGAGAATGCGTGTATGGCGGCTCCTAGGGCCGAACCACTGACGCCGAGACCACCGGGCGAACCGCCGCGGCCGTTGTGACGGGATTGCAATGTGAATGAGGCCCAACATGGCCAGGGGGGGGGTAAACGGCGACTCACTAACAAATAACTAGTGTGAGTCGTCCGAAAAATTATCGAGCGAATTTGATGCGTTTGAATTGTTTCGAAAATAAAAAAAGGTGATTACACGCGGTTGCCGAAGCGTAAATTTGTCGGCATCTTGAGCGTTCGGAGATACTAATTCCGCTAGAGTCTTATCCTCGTCATCTCGCATTCCTGATAGGAGCACAAATAAGTACCAATTCCGATGCATTGCTGAACTTTATTTCATGATCATAACGAAATTGACTTGCCTCCGATCTCCGACCCCCCGACCAAGAACCCCGCGAGCGTCTGCTAGAGACGCACGCTAGAGATAGATAGATGGAGGCACACCTTGATTTTGGACTCCCGCTGCCAGTCCGATGGAGATCGTCGAATGATTTGATGTTTTCTTAACGACCATCGACATCGACCGATATTGATGGAGGGGACAAAACCAACTCCTTCCGACGAAATTGCTTCGGGCGATAGCGCGCACGTCGAGGCCGATCGAATCCAGCTACCGTCGTCATCAAGTGACTGTCGGAAAGCATGTCGTCCCCGCGAAGGGCGCCGAGGCCCAAGAAAACCGTCGAGAAGAAGGCTCAGGAAGTCTCGTTCGCCAGGCACCTTCGGGCCGACTGCCTCCGTCGATGGGGCATCGACGAGGATCCGGCGGCGTGCGACAAATATCTAGCCGATTGCGCCGCGGGGGACGTACAGAAGTACGGACCGGAGGAAATGAACGAGCGCGGCGGCCTCGAGGCGACGCTGGACTCCCCGATCTCGCCCGCGAACAGGTGCGGCTTTTGCGAGAACGAGCCGGATCGATTGGGAATGGAGAAGCTGCTCCGATGCGGTCGTTGCAAGGTCGTGCGGTATTGCGGGAGGGACTGCCAATCGAAGGACTGGAGGTTTCACAAGGGCGATTGCAAGTTGCTCCGAAGCGATCCCAAGGGTTTGGGGGAGGGCATGATCGCTGCCGACGAAAACTAAGTGCGGAGGGAGGACCCAACCTCGGCCGTCCGCCTTGCAAGGTGCATGACATCGACATGTCTGCCTTGAAGGGCAGGAAAATATGTGACGATATGAAATATGGACGGCAAGTGCCGAAAAAATAATGAGGTCTTGCTGACAGATTGTCATCGAGATCCTCGAGAAACACAACGATGTCTTCTACTTTGTGCCTGGCTCTGAATAGGTATGAGTATGTATTGGCACTCCCATCATGGCCTCGGCCGATTGCGCGCGCTGCTTCATGGGCGATCATGCGACATAAAACGAAAGGGGCAAAGAAGTTGCAAAATGGTCCAGCCATCCGAGAGGAAAACACGGGTACGTTCCCAAAGAAGTTGAAAATGGTTCAGCCAACTGAGAGGGAAACACGGGTACGTTCCGTTGAGGTTCTCCCGGAATAGGTTTTGTGGTTTGTCTGGTATGGTTGGGCCATGCGCATTTTGTCTTGGGGCCGGTGGAAACACTACGAGAAGACATTCGTAAATATGAATCACTTCCGATATCTAGCACGCCTATGGCTTCATAGTGTGATGTACAAAGGCATTTCCTGTCATGTCCTTGCTCAGTATGCTGCCTATGATACAAACATCATAATATGCCCCTCCTATTGTATCAGGGGCACCATGCCCGGCGTCTTCATTTCCTGGGCTTTCAATCAAGTGTACGCGCGCTTCTCAGGTCATCGTTTGAATGTTTGTTTCTACTGGAGCCATGCATGCACCTATCGGAATACGCAATAAATAAAATCATGTTGATATCCGACGCGATATCCTGGATTTCCTTGTAGATATGTTCAAGGTATTCATACGGAAGATTCTCGTTGCTGACCGATCTCCTACTTGAGATGACGGAACACTCAGCTGAAAATTGTCTTCAGCAGATGAGGAACTGCCACAATGAAGAATGTGGTGAAACTCTGTGGGAAATGCGTGCTTAGGAGAGTTAAGAGTTCACTCTCTGTAGATTAAGTGATAGCAAGAATTGCATGTGCCATATTGATGCCCAACCCAAGTGCTTCCTTTGAATCAACCTGAGAAAGGGTGACATCGTATCAACTGTCTATCAGCATAACCCCTATGGCAGGCTCTTGATCCTGAAATTGTCTCAAGAAAGAGTCATATCTTTGCCGCTGAGTGTCCGGCCAGAAGGTCAGAGACAAATCAGAATTCAATGAAGACGTTGCATCATCAAAATACATTTTCATGATAAATAAAATGGTGCCGAATGAGTCCTAAGTCCTAAAAGTTGAATTTACAAAAAATTACGTGCATACTTCAATAAAATGCCGCGTTGTATCTGCATAGCCATGGCCCTTTCGTGCGTACCTTGCCTCCGCGTTGGTTATGGGTGTCGTACGTCGATTATCCTGCCATATTCCTCATCTATCGAAGGAAGACACCCGCTATCTACTGGCGGAGGCGAGACTTCCCTTTCCCCCCAAGTTTGCCCCCCAACAACACCTCTCCATATCTTCATCTCTCAATGTCTCTCTAGAAGGGCTTGCCCCCGAAGCCGAAGTATCTATCGACCGTGGCGTCCAACGCCCCGGGACAATTCATCTCGGCCTCGTACTCCGCCATGCGGACGGAGTGCGTCCTCCGGCGCTTTCCCTTCAATTTGGAATTCGTCTTGAGGTGTCGCGTCGCCACCCACTCCTGGCGCATCTGGACCAGCTGTTCTCGCATTTTCTCTATGGAGAGTCGTCGCGGCGGTTGTTGCTCCTGTTGCCGCTGCTCCTGCTCCTGTCGTGGTTCCTGATCTTGTTGTGTTTGTTGGTGGTGCGATTGCTCCTTCTTCGTCGACGACGTCATGGTGAACATTTCTTTTATCGTTTGCGCAGAACAGAGACCGCTAGAGCTCGGTCGAGTGCTATGGATGCTGGAAGGATGCAGTTTGCGTGTATTATCGATCGGGCGAGCCGCAGTCTCACTGTCTCTCTACTTATTTCTCCACGTCTCTCGGCAAGGGCTTTGGCCAAGATATTCTTCGGGTTCAGGTGCGATGACGGCGGCTCGGGAATCTATGCTATCTTGAGATGGTGTTGCGGGATCGATAGTTGCTGTTCTTGCGACGATTGACTACTGCCAGCGGACGTGTGCAAAATCAATGCTTGCGGTCAACCTCGGGACAGGGGACTTGCACTCAGGGTCTTCCATCGTCCATCTGGTCCATCGTGCTTCCATCCTGCGTGCTTCCTGCATTTTTGCACCTGTGACTACATACGAGCGGAGCAAGAGCGGAGCAAGCCTCCCAATCAACTCTCCAGGCAAGGCTCAAAAACTGTATGCTCACTTTTCATACCCGTTTATTTTGAGCAATGCAAGGCATCCGATCCATCCTTTCCATGACACCTTTGACAGTGTCATGATACGTCAATAGGACCAAATTTACAGACTGGAATCAGATCGAAGCAACTTCAAGACATTTCGAGAACCGGTCTAAGATGGAAAGATGGTGTCAATGTAATCAGGAATTAGTGATAATACTTGCGAACTATGATAACTATCTACAATACACCCTAAATAAAAGGTTTTGCATCTCACACATAAAGTCATGTGTCTCACAATATCATTTTGTGGTTCTTTTATGTCACGGTGGAGCGAATTTGTGAGTTGTGATTGGCCTAATTATCTCTTGAACAATTATTTGCTTGAGATATGTACAAGTGGTACAAGAGACATTTTTTTTGTTGAGCGAGGAACTATGTGATGGCCGCCGGCCTGCCCATGGTGCCAATAGGTACGTACGAGTCTGCGAGCTGCCACTGCCATCGTCGACGGGCGACGGCACGGCGACGGGGGCCGGGGGGCCGGATAGTTGGGCCGGTTGGTGGCCGCTGGCCGACCGGGGCGCCATTGATTGGGGGGTAGGTTCGTTCGGATCGTCGGAGTGGGCGAGAATGGACGTCGCGGCTGCCTAGGATAACGAGATACGGAGAGGTGATTTGTGTGAGCCTGTGGGCACTAAGCGGCAGTGAGATGGGGGTACTGTAGGTGCACCTGACATAATTACTCGTGCGCATGTCATTGGGCTGACTCTACGCCATATCGTACCGCGTTTCTTGTTGACTGGATGGAACAAAATGATCCCAAGCAGAACCGGAAATGTCAGAGAAGAAGCGAGATGGCGATATTGGTCCTTCCATTTGGCCGTCATTGCATCGTTCTCAAAACGTTGGTGTTGACTTGCCTCTGGGTACTCGTCCAGTTATGTACTGCTGAAGCCAAGCCTTTGGGTGTGAAACTGAAACTACAATGGGTATATTATGTACAGTTACTGTTTGCATTCTACTTTGATTCCAGTCTTTCTCTTCTACCATGGGCTTTGTATCTCGCGAGTTATCTCGCTGCGACGTCCTGTTTTACCAAGCGTTGAGCCATAGTGTTTTACACTTTCAAGTCAAGTTCACTGATCACCATCCATGAAACGAAAAGTACTGGTCGAGCTCTACCGACCGCTCCGAAGCCGCGACCTCCGAGTCGCTGTGATTTGTTACCTTTGTGTCTTCGCCGAGCCCGAGGTCGCTCGAGCGCTCATTCCTGCCCACCATGGTCAGCGATGAGAACCAGTAATATCTCTCCAACCCGCCCAGCTCTCCCTCTTCCCGCGACACGGCCACGTCATATCGAGCCTCCCTATCCGCCCTATTCGCTATGCTGCTCCTCCCCAAGCGGAAACGCCTTCGCTGTTTGGTGCTGCAGTTCGCGACGACGTCTCGGGACGCCACCCACTCCTCCCGGGATCGTTCCAGCATGGGCCTGCGGGGCGGGGCGAGGAGGGCCTCGCGACGACGACGGAGGCTGCCGGCCACGTCGCGGGAGGCCGTCCATTCGGATCGGGAGCGAGCGAGCTGCTGTCTCTTCGGGGCGGCGGATGCGGGTCCGTTCGATGGGGCAACGACTACGACGGTGGAGCTCATTGTTCCTCCCGTGATACAATCTCGTTCTTTGATATTGTTGGTATGGTATTTGGAATTGTATGATGCCAAGTTTATTTGAACGAAACAAGCGCGCACGGTACAATACAGTAGGGTACAGTACATGTGTTGCTGGTTTTGATAGGTCTTGATAGGTCTTGATCTGGTTGCCCGACGACGTGTATCGTACAACAATGCATGCACGGCTGCACGGCAACCCCTCAATGCCGGTCTTGCATCAATGATACCTATCTGGAACGACATAAACATCTGCTTCGAGCATTTTGACATCCCCGCAAAGCGCAGGTGCAATGTGCAATAAGAGCTTATGCCTTTTAGAAACAGCCTCAAGTGATGTCGAGTTTCACAACGCTACATAGCTTTGTTGATCTGCTTTGATTTGGCTGTATGGATTGTATGGTACCTGAAGCAAGCCTGATGAGGTATTTCGGAAGCGAGGGCAGTGAAGAGATTCAATTGCCCTGCCGACAACCTCCGACAACACATGTCAGTCGTACTAAGCCATTATGCGACGACGGTGCTGGTTGCCGATGCCTGTTGCAAATACCTATCGATTTGCTTGACGGACATCATTCACTCCCACACCGAAGAGGCAGAGGAATGGTATGGTATGCATAGGATATCCTGCATTGTGATGAGTTAGGGCTCGTATTACCATACAATGCCGTCAGCAGGTGGAAATGAGCACACAGCAATTCCAGATGACGGGTGGGAGGGAGAAGGTATCTATGGTATGGTCCCTTGAGTCGATGTTTCTTTTCGAACTGTTATTGGCTGTTGTCTGATGCACGCAAACATAGGTGCGCCATAAATCAGTTTGTTGTACGCTCTCTCGAGAGGAGGTCTCCAATCGAGAGATGGTTTTGACATTTATTTTGTATGATTGTAATATTACCATTTCGAGATGCACTCACTCTCGGTGACCATGCATCTTTTACGTGCATGTTCTTCCCGCTCTGGCGAGTGATGCCAAAGCAGGAGTAATATGTACTGTCCCTGAGATTGTATTCAATTTTATTCAGATGGAGTGTGCGCCGTCGTGGGTGAGTACTTTTTGGCCGACGAAGAACTTCTTCATGATTCTTTGTCAAATTATTGAGGTTAGATGCACCTGTTCTTATGGTACCAAAACATCTCACGACAAAATTGCACCACGCGCTGCCGAATAGGCTCTTGCGCCGGAGGGTTTGAGAAGGAAAACAACCCTCTCGACGACATCATTTACACCAACACTGAAATTCAAGACAAGGGTGAGAACGGAATGCTGCAATACTTTTGGGAGGCTTTCCCCGTGGGCATCGGCAGGGACGGGAAAGAGCCCGGAACGAGCGACGTCAAGACCACGTACATGTTCACCTACATGGACGCATCGGAGGGAAGACCGAGCCTGGCCTCGCTCATGGACGATTACTGGGAGCAGCTACCCATTTACCAACCGTCGATAAAGGACGTGGAGGCTGACCTTGATGTGAGGCGCGTACTTTTCGCGTACTTTCCTACTTACAGGGACTCGCCCCTCAAGCCGCAGTGGAGCTGATTGCTGGCGGTTGGAGATGCAAGCGGGATCCAGAGTCCCCTTAGGTACGTCCTTGTCGAATATGTATTTGATCTTGCAACTGATCGGCATCCGTCCCATCATACATTTTGTCATCTTCTCTCCGTATCTAGTTTTGGAGGCTTCGGAGCATTGACTCGGCACCTAGATCGAATCTCGACAGGCATATCGGAGGCGCTGGAGCACGATCTCCTCCACAAAGATGACCTAGGAGAGATCAATGCTTACACTCCCAATCTCTCGGCTGCGTGGATGTTTCAGAAGGCAATGAGCGTCCGAATGGGTCAGAAGGTGGATCCCAAGTTTGTGAACAGATTGCTGGCCACTAACTTTGACGTCATGAATGACATGGGGCCGACGACTATGATGCCTTTCATGCAGGATGTTATTCGCATCGACGGACTGGCAGGCAGCCTCGCACGGAGCTTCGTGGCCGACCCCGCCTTCATGCCTCAGATAGTCGCGCACGTCGGTGTGCCCACGCTAGTGGAGTGGCTACCGCGTACAGCGCGTTGCATTCGGTCGCTACCCCACTGATCAGGCCATTCGTGGACAAGATGGGAAATCTCAAGGAGAGGTACCTATGGAGGAGGATGATGGAAGCGTGGAAATTCGGCAGTGGAAACGACTACGTCCCACCACGCCAGCTCGCCGAGCCATGGCGGGCGCAGCTATCGTCAACATCATCGATCGATGTCGGCCGTGGGCGGCCTCTCGCTAGCTCGCAACTATCCGCGATCCGCACTCAATTCGACGTCGGCTGGTTCTCATTCGGCAGAATCAATCCATCAAGATGTTTTTTGCTCCCCGGCTCGCCTCGGCCCGCGCCGCTTCCTCTACCGGATGACGAAGCCTTCGGGTCCGCGTCGTCCGTCGGCCCCACGACAAGCGGCGCCCCTCCTCCAGGGGCTGAGCCGCACGGGATCGCGCCGCTGACGAGCGGCGCCAATGATGATGATGCCTTCCCCGCTGCGCTTCCGGGCGGCGCCACGGTCGTCTGAGGCCCGGCCGGCGCGTCGTAAGCGGCCCGCCCGGCTTCCACTGCGCGCAAATAATGGTATCGTCGTCCGACGACATCCGTAATACCCCTCGCGGAGGGCATCGTCGCCGTCCGAATGATCGTCGGCGGAGACGGGCGGAGCTGGCGCTAGAGCGGACTGCGAGAGATGTCAGTAGCCCTCTAGAGATAGAGTGCTACATATTGCCGACAAACGACAAGACTGATCAGGACTAACTTGTGAGGGCTGTTATGATGCAAGGGGAAATTGTGAGGAGTCTAAATGTACTAATCCTACGTGGAAAGCTACGTGCCGATACATTGTGAGTTGTCGCATTCATGCATTGCGAGCCTCAATCATGCATGTGTTTCCCGACGTCGATTATGGCAATCATGCAAGACTTCCCGAAAATTGCTCTACCATGACATCACACGGTGGTGACGAACGGGCCTCAAAGATCAGCAAGCACACGCTGAAGCCTCAAGCCAATGGCAGGATGGAGAAACACATGCTTTGCCCTAGCCGAATGCAGAGAAAGGAGCCGATTCATAGCCGAGAGATCTTCTCATCTTCGAGCGCATAATTTTTTGATCTGCCAATCGAAAAGTGAAATACACCACCACACCTACCACACCATGAAGTTCGCACACATCGTCACCGAACCCTTCGTCTTGCAAGGACACTACTCCATGCCTTTCCATCCTGGTTCCGCTCCCTCCGCCGCTCCCAACAAGACTGCTGACCACCGTCCTCTCAGGCGTA
>JALLBE010002227.1:0-12619 GCA_036939795.1 Thalassiosira mediterranea | reverse complement strand
ACGCACAGCAGTGACGACGGCGATCACCCCGAGGTGACGACCGAGCAGGAGCGGAGCGACGAGACGCGGAGGCAGCAGAGAGCGGACGAGCGGAGACGGCGAACGCTATCGACGACGACGACATCGACGAGAGGAAAAGGACGACGGCGACGATTAACGGCCGCACGGGGAGACACGAGCCCGTGACGGCGAGGACGAAACGAAACGAGACCGCACGGGGCACGACGAGCCCGTGACGGTGGACGATACGAGCTGGCGCGGGGCACCACGAGCCCGTGACCGGGAAACGAAACGAGACGAGCCGACGCGGGGCACAACGAGCCCGTCGATCGGATAGACAAACGAACGAAACGAACAACGGCGAGCGAGGACGAAGTCCCGTTTTGACCGACAGTGCGGCACGGAGCCCACGGTGAGGCATTGCTGCCCCCGAACTTACCCAAAACAAATTAAATTAGAGGCAGTGAGCCCTCGAACTTTCGAACAATAAAAGATGGCCGCAGCAGCGCCGATCGACGCCGTTAACGCGATCCTTGCCACAATCGGCATGACCGCGCAGCAGCGGACCAATTTTACCACGTGCCATGNACGCCGTTAACGCGATCCTTGCCACAATCGGCATGACCGCGCAGCAGCGGACCAATTTTACCACGTGCCATGGTATTACTTCCATGGACGACTTCGAGTATATGAAACCCGAAGACACCGAGAATGTGGTTAAGCACCACAACGACCGATTGGCGCGTGCAAGCCCTCACCGCCTCGGTTTTGTCCACGAAAAGAAGATTAAGGGTTGGTTGTGGTACTATCAGGACCACACAAGGCGTGGGCGTGCAATTGACCCCGCGACCTTCACCGTTGCCGCTATGAACGCAGCTATACGAGACTACGAATCATTCAAAAAGGCAAAAGAAGAGAAGCCCACCGACGTTGAAGTCGGCAAGATCGATACTGGAGTGGACTACTTCACGTGGAAGGAAAGGTTTGTAAGCCTCATGGAAATTACTCCAGGAGTCAACGGTGCGCCACTTGCGCGTTGCATTCGAGAGATCAAGCCAGCAGGTTGGACACCTGCCCAGGCCACGAATCCACACGAGCGGCTCATTTATGAGCTTCCCCTTCATGGGGATGAATACGATGCCGATAATCAGGCCACATGGGCCGAAATCAAAAAGGTAACGCTCGGGACCTCCACATATGAGTGGATCCGCCAGCATGATACCACAAAGGATGGGCGCGCAGCATGGCTTGACATCCTCGCCAAGTGCGAGGGAGACTCTGCAAACAACAAACGCATAATCCTTGCCACGAAAGTAATCGCACTGGACCCCTCCAAGGGAGGCGCCTTTTACAACAATGAATACCATGGATTTACATTCGAACGATATTCCACGAAGCTCTTGAAGGCCTACTCGGTCATTGAACAATACAGGAACCCAGTTGCAGATGAATCCAAGGTCGAGCGCCTCTTGCAAGGGATTAATGTCCAAAACTCTGCAGTAATTGCCAATGCCAAGGAGCATATTGAGGACAACTTGCTTGGCGACTGGGTTGCAGCTGTTGATTATATGGCAACGAAAATTACCAAACAGTTTCCCCCACGAGCGCAGGCAGGCCACAAGCGCAAGGACCGCCAAGTATCTGAGGTTGATACCTCTGGACGCGGAAGGGGGCGCGGCCGCGGCAGGGGCCGTGGTCGTGGAGGCCGCCATGGACGCGGCGGCGGACGCCAAGGCCGTGGAGGTAACCACGGCGGACGGGGACAAGCAATCGCCTTCAACGGTGTTGACGTGAGCGACCCCTCCTATAACTTCTCTGATGAAGAGTTTGATCGCATGGGACGCCAGGGTCGGGACTATGTCTTCGACCAGCGCGAACGATACAAGGCCGCCCACGGTCGCGGACGCGGGCGCGGCGGTGGCCGATATGGCGGCCGCGGTGGTTATTACAACGATGGTGGACGCGGTTATAATAACGATCGCAACATTCATGCCGCTGATTCCAATCGCGGCGATGGACGCAACAATGACAACGAGGATAGCCGTGCACTGGTCGTGTACGACCGTCACGAGCGTAATGATGACAACACGAGTGCCAATCACAGGGCCATGGAAGGTCGTGGAGGCAGAGCCGGCGTGGCTTTCGGACGAGGTGCGTATGGACGCGGACGCGGATGAACGAGAATACCAATGATGAGATGCATGTATGAAAATATGAATATGTATGAAAGATACGAGTCACGATACACGAGTATAAATGCGAGCTGATGCCGCATCAATGCACTGGCACAAACCGTGCAATAATAGGAACCTGTTTGCCCCACGAATGAGACTGAAACTTATCACTGTCTTTGTTATTACAGAAATCAATGCCATAAACTCTGGGCCACGACGCGATACAGCACGCTCTGTCAAAAGATCCCGAAGTGCTGCCCCAGTAAAGTCAGACCATACCGTCAACGTGACTGCACGCAATGAATTAGATACGCGAGCCGATACCATATGCGTTGGGAAGAACTGGCGACTCCTCAGCACAACTGGTCAATGTTGTGATGTCCATGGCTTCCATGCCACTTTTGACTCCATAAAAGATGTCCCTGTGTCCAGGTCTGCCACAGCTATAGTGGACAGACATGGCGACACATACGTTCTAATAGCCAACGAGTGCCTCCATTTTGGACCTGACATGGAACACTCTCTCATCAACCCCAATCAAATACGACATTACGGCATCCCAGTATCTGACAACCCATACGATGACACGAAGCCGCTGGGGATTGACCACAGCGATCTGTTCATACCATTTCAGACTGAAGGCTCAGCTGTATACTTTGATTCACACGTGCCCACTGATGACGAGCTCGAGTCCTGTCCTCACATCGTTCTAACCGATGGTGAAGTTGAGTGGGACCCAAATGGCGTTGACATGAATAGCAATAGACCCTACGGGGACAATGCCGAGGTCACCATCAAGGAAGTAACGCGCGAGAATAAACGACGAAGAGCAGTGCCGATTGAATGCGAGTCTGACCTCGTTCTAGGATCTATTTCTAGTTCATTGGTCCCAGATCTGATGTACGAACGTATGGTGGCGTCGGTGAGAGTCAGCTCGACCAAACGACACAACAAAACTCCCCACAAACGATCCACGAAAATTAGTAAGGTCACAGCAAAGCATAGGCATTCGAAGCTGACGACAGAGCACATTGCTCGCCTAATGAACATTGGGCTAGACAAAGCAAAACAAATGATGCATGTGACAACACAAAAGGGAATCAGGACTGCGGTCCACCCGATTCATAAAAGGTATAGAGTTGATCATTTGGACTTGCACTCCAATAGACTTGCGGGACAGTGGTATGTGGATTGGATGCCTGCAGCCACGAAGTCACTTAGCCAGAATGTTGGCGCCTTCGTCTATACAAACGGAACTTTCACTGAGGTGTTCCCCACACCTAATCGCAAGTCAGTGACTGCAGCCATGACTCTAAAAGAGTTCTGCGAGGACGTCGGTACGCCTGAGAAGTTGAAAAGCGACAGAGCAAAAGAGTTTTGTGAACGCAATTCCGAATTCCTACGGGTAGCGAAGAAGAAGCAGATTGACTTAACATACTCTGAACCTGAGCGAAAGAACCAAATCCACGAACTTGACTTGGAAATACGAGAGACTCGAAAACGAACCCACAACAAAATGAGATCGAAGAATGTGCCTAAGCGCCTATGGGACTTCTGCTATAAGCATTCAGCCAAAATCAGGCAATTCATCCCACGCGACAAGTTACGCGGGCGTACAGCCATTGAGTCAGTGACGGGGAAGACCCCTGACATCTCTGAGTATTGTGATTTTGATTTCTATGACCTTGTTTGGTATCACCCAGGGGTACACCCCAGTATCAGTGAAGATAATAAGGCCCTCGGGCGATGGCTAGGTGTCTCGCACCGAGTTGGCAGCGACATGTGCTACTGGATACTGACCAAAAACGGGGACATCATCGCAGAGACGACAGTACAGCACGTAACCATGGAAGATGAAAATGACCCCGACATCAAACCTCAAATTGAGCAATTCAATGACGCTGTCACGACAAGGCTGGACGATACGAACTTTCAGCTCAACTCTGGAACGCTCACCACTCTGGAGGACGATTTTGATCTTATGCCATGGGATTCCGAATATGACGACGAGCCTTTAGCTGACGCTGACGAAACATTCAAACAGGCAGACGACGAATTCGTGATTGAACCAGACGTCTACGACAAGTACATAGGAGCACGAGTTATCCTTGACGGGGACCAAAACATGGGCGGCAATTTAGCGACAGTCAAACGACGTGCAACAGATGAACGTGGCCGTCCAATAGGAGAAGCGCACTCGAACCCACTCCTTGACACTCGCGAATACGAAGTAGAGTTGGAAAACGGCGAGACTGATCGAATTTTCGCAAATAAGCTCGCTGTCAACATTTATTCACAACTCGATGACGAAGGACGAGAGCACCTAAAGTTCAAAGACATCATAGATCACCGCAAGGACAACTCAGCACTGACAATGGACAATGGTTTTATAGAGCTAAAGAATGGTCAAAAGAAATGCAAACCGACCACGCGGGGCTGGCAAGTCCTCGTGGAATGGAAGGATGACACTACAACCTGGATGGATATGAAAGATGTNCTCACAATCATTCCGAATTCATCACCATGAACATCGTCGTCCCGGTAGGCAACATCGTCCGGATTTAAAGGGTTTATCAGACCCAGATAAACATCGATAACCGTGGCGGACACCCTGAGGTGAACGCCAGGCGGAAGCGAGACGGACGGCAGCGGAGAGCGGCGGAGAGGAGAGCGAGCGGAGGCGGCGATAGCCACCGAGGACCGACGACATCAACGACGACAGCATCTACATCGGATCGGACGCGACGACGACGACGATTACGAGCCGCACGGGATACCACGAGCCCGTAGCGGAAGAGACGAGACCGCACGGGGCACGACGAGCCCGTGACGGCACACGAGACGAACCGACGCGGGGCGAAACGAGCCCGTCGATCGGATACAAGAAACGAGACGAGCCGACGCGGGGCGAGACGAGCCCGTCGATCGGGAAGAAGAACGACATTGCAGCGGGCGCGAACGCGACCACGCTTGGCAAAAGTGAGGCAAGGCGCCCACGGTGAGGCAGTGAGCCCCCGAAATAAACCGAATAAACACATAACGAACGAATAGCGAACGACTATGGCAGCAGCAGCAGCGCCTATCAACGCGGTTAACGCGATTCTGGCCACTGTTGGGATGACTCCCCAGCAGCGGACCAACTTCACGACTTGCCACAGCATCACCTCTATGGATGACTTCGGCTATATGAAGCCTGAAGAGGTTGACGTCGTGGTCAAGCACCACAACGACCGCTTGGCGCGCGCAAGCCCGCACCGCCTTGGCTTCGTTATCGAGAAGAAGCTCAAGGGTTGGCTCTGGTATTACCAGGACCAAACAAGGCGCGGAAACGCCATCGATCCGGTCGACTTTACCGTTGCCGCGATGAACAGAGCCATTACGGACTACGAATCCCACAAGCAAGCCAAGGACAAAGAGACGTCCGACATCGACGTCGGGAAGATTGATACCGGCGTTGACTGGTTCACGTGGAAGGACACTTTTCAGGGCCACATGAACCGTATGCCGGGAGTGAACGGCGCGCCCCTTGCACGTTGCACTCGTGAGCCCAAGCCGGCGGGTTGGACACCTGACCAGGCGACAAACCCACAGGAGCGGCTCATCTACGAGCTACCCCTCCATGGGGACGAGTATGACACTGACAACGCAAGCGCATGGGAAGAGATTAAAAAGTTCACACTCGGTACCCCAACCTATGAGTGGATTCGTCACCACGACGCGACCATGGACGGTCGTGCCGCTTGGCTTGACATCCTGAGCAAATGCGAAGGGGACGCGGCGAACAATAAAAGGATCATAATGGCCACAAAGACGATCTCCCAAGACCCTTCAAAGGGGGGAGCATTCTACAACAACGAATACCACGGGTTTAACTTCGAAAAATATTCCACCAAACTGCTCAAAGCATACTCCACAATCGAGCGGTACAGGAACCCCGTGGCACAGGAGACCAAAGTCGAACGCCTCCTTGCTGGCATAAACGTTCAGAATGCCCCAACTATTAGCAATGCGAAAGAGTATATCGAGGATCACTTACTTCATGACTGGGTCGGCGCCGTCGAGCACATGGCGACCAAGATTACCAAACAATTCCCTCCTAAGGCGAACGCCTCAGGCCAAAAGCGCAAGGATCGACAGATTTCTGAGGTCGATTCCTCTGGGCGCGGCCGTGGTAGAGGTCGAGGCCGCGGCCGTGGCCGCGGCGGTCGCTATGGACGTGGGGGCGGACGCCAAGGCCGTGGTAGTGCCCACGGAGGACGCGGACAGGCGATCACCTTCAACGGTGTCGATGTCAGCGATCCATCCTATAATTTCAGCGATGAAGAGTTTGATCGCATGGGACGTCAGGGTCGGGACTATGTTTTCGACCAGCGTAACCGTTACAAAGCAGGTCGCGGCGGTGGCCGCGGCCGCGGTGGCGGCAGATACGGCGGGCGCGGCGGCTACGGCGGTTACTACGACGGAGGACGCGGCGGTGGTTACAACAATGATCGCAATATTCAGCAGGCTAACGCCCAGCGCGGAGACGGCGGCGGCAATGATCATGAAGATAGCCGCGCATTGGTTATCTACGATCAACACAATCGCGACGGCGATAACACGAGTGCCCAGCATCGTGCGATGGAGGGCCGCGGTGGACGTGCTGGCAGCGGCTTTGGACGAGGTGCGTATGGACGCGGCGGACGTGGATGAAACAATTAATGACGAATGAATGTGATTACGACATGAACACGACGAAACGAACTCAGATACACGATCAAATACGAGTAACATGCGAGCTACGGCCGCATCAAGCATTGGCTCGGCCATGCAATAATAGGATATGTTTGCTTGACGACTATGTCAGCTGAACTCATTTTTCTCTATCCCATTTCAGTTATCAATGCTATTGAGTCTGGACCCCGGCGACACACCGCGCGTGCTGTTAAGAAATCGCGCATTGCCGCGCAAGTCAAAGCTGACCATGTCATAAACACGACAGCCCGCAATGAACTTGACACAAGGGCTGATACAATATGTGTTGGAAAGAATTGGCGCCTGCTCAGTACGACTGGGCAGTGCTGCGATGTGAATGGCTTTCATGCAAGCTTTGATTCAATTAAGGATGTGCCAGTTGCCCGATCAGCTACTGCTGTAGTTGACAAACACGGCACAACATATGTACTCATTGCCAATGAGGTTCTTCACTTTGGACCAGAAATGGAACACTCGCTTATAAACCCAAACCAAATCCGACACTTCGGCATCCCTGTCTCCGACAATCCCTACGATGCCTCAAAGTCCCTCGGCATTGATCATGATGACCTTTTTATCCCCTTTGAGACCGAGGGCTCTGCTGTATTTTTCGAATCGCACGTACCAACGGACGAGGAGCTTGAACAGTGCCCCCATATTGTGCTCACCGATGACGAAGTCGAGTGGGATCCCAATGGCATAGAAATGAACAGCAATAGACCCTACGGGGACAACGTAGAGGTCACGATTCAAGAAGTCAAACAGGAGAACAGAAAACGACGAAAAGCTAGGACAATTGAATCTGAATCCGACCTGGTGCTAGGATCTATTTCCAGTTCATTTGTCCCTGACACCATGTATGAACGACTGGTGGCATCCGTGAGGGTACAACCCAAGAAGAGCAGGCCACACAAAAAGTCTTCCACGATAGGGAAAGTCACTGCGAAACATAGACACTCCAAACTCACGACAGAGCACTTAGCTCGGCTGATGAACATAGGGCTGGACAAAGCCAAACAAATGATGAACGTGACGACTCAGAAAGGTATCAGAACGGCTGTTCACCCCATTCACCGACGCTATAGGGTAGATCATTTAGACCTACACTCGAGTCGCATAGCCGGTCAGTGGTATGTTGACTGGATGCCGGCTAAAACAAAATCTCTCAGCCAAAACGTTGGCGCATTTATCTATTCCAATGGGACGTTCACTGAGGTGTTTCCAACACCCGACAGGAAGTCTGCCACAGCAGCCATGACACTGAAGGAGTTCTGCGAAGATGTTGGGACCCCAGAAAAGCTCAAAAGTGATCGAGCAAAGGAGTTCGTAGAGCGCAACTCCGAGTTCCTACGGGTGGCCAAGAAGAAACACATAAATCTGACCTACTCTGAACCCGAGCGCAAAAACCAAATACATGAGCTGGACTTGGAGATACGTGAGACTAGGAAGCGAACCCATAACAAGATGAGATCCAAGGATGTGCCAACGAGACTCTGGGACTTCTGTTATAAGCATTCTGCCAAGATACGACAGTTCATCCCAAGAGATAAGTTGCATGGACGCACTGCTTTTGAATCAGTAACTGGCAAGACCCCGGATATATCTGAGTACTGCGACTTCGACTTCTATGATCTCGTGTGGTACCACCCTGGCGTGCACCCAAGCATCACTGAGGATAACAGAGCACTTGGTCGATGGCTTGGAGTTTCCCACCGGATAGGCAGCGACATGTGTTACTGGGTTCTCACCAGGACTGGCGATATCATAGCTGAGACGACGGTGCAGCACGTCACTCGCGAGGAAGCTAACGATCCACACGTCATGCCTCAGATAGAAGCATTTGACGAAGCCGTTAAAGCAAGACTCGACGACACAAACTTCAGCCTTAACACAGGGACACTCACAACTTTCGAAGATGACTTTGACCTCATGCCCTGGGACTCCGAGTTCGATGGCGAGCCATTAGCAGATGCCGATGACACTTTCAAACAGGCCGATGACGATTTCGTTGTTGAACCAGACGTCTACGACAAATACATCGGGGCTAGGGTTATACTTGACGGGGACCAGGGTAATTGTGGCAACCTCGCCACAGTCAAACGGCGTGCCACTGATGAGCGTGGACGCCCCATTGGCACTGCACATTCCAACCCTCTATTGGACACTCGTGAATACGAAATCGAGCTAGAAAATGGTGAAACTGACAGGATATTCGCCAACAAACTCGCCGTCAATATTTACTCACAGCTCGATGACGAGGGCCGGGAACATTTGAGATTCAAAGATATCATTGACCACAGAAAAGATAACTCTGCTCTTACCAAAGAAAATGGTTTCATAGAACTCAAGAACGGACACAAGAAATGCAAGCCCACTACACGAGGATGGCAAGTCCTAGTTGAATGGAAGGATGATACTACAACTTGGATGGACGTCAAAGATGTCAAAGAGGCAAGCCCCATCGAGCTCGCCGAATACGCAATTGCCAACAAGATTGATGACGAGCCAGCATTTGCTTGGTGGGTGCCCTATGCCATGAAAAAGCGGGAACGCATCATTGCTAAAGTCAAGACAAAATACTGGCGTACGACCCACAAGTACGGCGTGCGCCTCCCTAAGAGTGAAGAGGAGGCACTACGATTCGATGCAGAGGATGGAACCACTTTCTGGCGAGATGCAATGAACAAAGAGATGGCAAAAGCCAAGGTCGCCTACAAAGAAGTCGAAGGGGCAACATCTGAGGACGCGCGACAGGGGAAAGTTCCAGAGCTCACAGGGTTTCAGGAGATTAAATGTCACATCGTTTTCGACGTGAAAATGGACTTNCACGATTTGTCGCAGGCGGTCATACAACAGAAACCCCTGTTGGCCTGACATATTCAAGCGTTGTATCACGCGACTCAGTGAGGCTCGCCTTCCTCATAGCCGCCCTTAATGACCTCGACATCCTCGCATGTGATATCGGAAATGCATACCTAAATGCGCCATGCCGCGAGAAGATCTGGTTTGAGGCTGGTATTGCATGTGGACACAGTCTGAAAGGAAAGCCAATGAAATTAGTCAGGGCGTTATACGGTTTGAAATCCAGTGGTGCATCGTGGCGTAAGATGTTTAAGGACTTCATTGAGTCCCATTTGGGCTTCACCCCATCTGTGATGGATCCAGACGTATACATTCGAAAGAATACCGACAAAGACGGAAGAGCATACTATGAATTACTATTGGTTTATGTTGACGATGTGTTAGCTATCAGCCACGCTCCCGAGGACATAATGAAGGCCATAGGAGAGAGATTTGAGATAAAGAATGGGGATGTTGCACCTCCCACACGATATCTCGGGGCTGACATCTCACGATTCCAACTGCCCAACGGGCAAAGCGCGTGGAGCATGAGCTCCCAATCTTACTGCAAGGCTGCGGTCCAGACGGTCGAGAGGCTTTTGGCCGAGGACGGACGCGAGCTGAAGACGGGAAAGAGGCCCCATCAGGGTCCCCTCCCGCCGAAATACAAGCCAGAGCTTGACGTCACGGACGAATGCAGCGCCGAGCATGTATCCAGGTATCAGCAACTCATTGGTATTCTACGCTGGGCGGTGGAATTGGGACGCATTGACATACAACTTGAGGTGGCAATCATGTCACAATATCAATGCTCGCCCAGGCAAGGCCACCTCGAGGCCTTGTACCTCATCTTCTATTACCTCAAAAGGAACCCTATGAAGCGATTGGTTATGGATCCCATGATCCCTTCTTGCGACGAGAGTGCTTTTAATATCAACGCCGATTGGATGGAGTTTTACGGGGACATCGAGGAGGAGGATCCCCCTCGAATGCCTGAGCCACTGGGACACCCGGTCCCGCTAACTGGGTTTTGTGATTCTGATCACGCTTCGAACGTCGTGACACGACGCTCACATACCGGGATTCTAATCTTTGTCTGCAATGCATTGATTCAAACGTTTAGCAAAAAGCAAAACACAGTCGAATCGAGCACATTTGGTGCCGAGCTTGTCGCCATACGAATCCTGCGCGACCTGATCGTGGCATTGCGCCTGAAGTTGAAATCATTTGGCGTGCCGCTCATGGGCCCGGCCAACGTGTACTGCGACAATGCAGGCGTTGTAAAGAATACGAGTGTGCCTGAGTCAACGTTGTCGAAGAAACACAACGCGATTAATTATCACGTGGTTCGTGAGGCTGCTGCCGCAGGGATCCTGCGTGTGGCGAAGGAGGATGGTGCTACGAATCTCGCTGATCCACTTACAAAATTGATGCCTTACTCCCAGAAGAATGATCTTCTTGGGCCACTTATGTACGATTATTAAATTCATATGTTTTAACGAAGCAAACCTCGCCTGGGAGACGATATTTGCCTCGCGGGGACCGTTTAAGTTGAGACACAGTGGGCCTTGGAAATGTTACACATATGTGTAACCCGCGGTCACACATGTTACCGTGTGATCTTACCTCTTACTTACGTTCACTCATATATAGCTACATACGTAGATAATAACACGCAACTAAGCTCACAATCATTCCGAATTCATCACCATGAACATCGTCGTCCCGGTAGGCAACATCGTCCGGATTTAAAGGGGAACAAGCACGATTATTTGGGAGTCGATTATGAGTTTTTGGACAACGGGAAGCTGCGGCTTTCGATGTTCAAGTATTTGCAACAAATTCTTACCGAGTTCCCGGAGGATCTGACGGGGAGAGCGGTGACGCCGGCGACCAGCCACCTGTTCGAAGTGAGGGACGAGGCCGAGGCGCGCTTCCTCCCCGAGGAGCAGGCGAGGGCTTTCCATCATGCCGTCGCCCAGCTGCTGTTTATGGCCACGCGGGTGCGCAGGGACATACAGACCGCGGTCGCGTTCCTTACAACCCGCGTGAAGCGACCTGACGAGGACGACTGGGGAAAGTTAAAGAGAGTATTGCTTTATTTGAAGGGCACGAAATACTTGGCACTTACGTTGGGCATCGATTCGCTCGGCGTGGTGAAGTGGCACGTCGACGGTTCCCACAACGTGCATTGGGACTGCAAGGGCCACGGGGGAGCTGTCATGTTCCTTGGAGACGGCGCGGTTGCGAGTTACTCGCGGAAGGTCAAGAACAACACGCGCAGTTCCACCGAGACGGAGCTCCTCGCGGCGGACATGTTCCTGCCGGAGATGCTCTGGTCCCTGTACTTCATACAGGCGCAGGGCTATGAAACGGAGCGAGTCGAATTATATCAGGACAACGTGAGTGCACAATTTTTGGAAATCAATGGAAAGTTTTCGAGCAGCAAGAAGACGAAGCACATCAAGGCCAAGTTCTTCTTCATCAAGGACAAGATCGACGACGGGGACGTCAAGGTCGTGGATTGCCCGACGGAGGAGATGTGGGCGGACGTGCAGACGAAGCCGATGCAGGGCAGGGCTTACCGTGTGCAGCGGGCGCAGTTGATGAACTGCCCCGTGGACTATTCGGACGAGGACCGCGGGGAGGAGAGCGTCCGGAGCGCCAGCGGCGATATTGTGGTGGCCGCGAAGGCAGCGGCGAAAAATTATGATGTGAAGGGAGCAAGGAATGGCAGAGGTGTCAAGCCAGCCATCAAGCAAGATCCAGTGCGTGACGCGAAGCCTGCTAGCTTCGGCCGTGCACTGCAGGAGTGTGTTGGGCAAAGCAGGATCCAGCACAGGCACAAAACGGGCACAAATCGTGTCAAG
>JALLBE010002223.1:0-12920 GCA_036939795.1 Thalassiosira mediterranea | reverse complement strand
CAAATATCATAAGTAATGCAGATGATAGAAAAGAAGATTAGGGTGCGGAAATTGATGTGACTGCAGCAGGTCTTCATTCATAAAACACAGTGGTCCTCATCCTCAGTCCCCAGGAGGATCCTGTTTTTCGTTTCGGGGGCTCCCCCCTTTTCCTGTCCAGTCAAGCGTTGTTGAAGCTGTGACGTCATCGCGTCACAGCCTCCACTTGGCATCCAATCAACGCTCTCTACAATAGAGCCCGATCGCACTTTCTTAGCAAGCGGACGGCCGGCTACGCGCGCGCTACGCCGGAGCGCGGAGGCAAACAAAAAGTCACAGTAGAAAGGTGACCATGAAGAGGAGGAGAATACCCGCAGCAGCGGCCGCCGCCGCCGTGGTCGCCGCAGCCACGGCCGCGGGGGCCTTCGCCCCCCCGCCGTCGCTGGATCGCACGCCGTCCTTGGGAAGGCAGGGCGCGTCGCCCTGCCGCGGACCGAGGTCGCCCTACCCTCCGTCTCGATCCTCGTCCACGTCCCTGAACGTCCTCGGCTCCGACGGCATACTCGGCGTAGGCGCCCCCGAAATCGCCGTGACCCTCCTCGTCGGCTACTTCGTCCTCGGCCCCTCCGATCTCTACAAGCTCGTGAAGGAAATCGGAAAGTTCGTCCAGAACTTTCGCACCCTCGGGGCCGAGGCCACCAAACAATTCGAGGGGACGATGGAGAACCAGCTCGAGCTGACCGAGCTCCGCAAGGCCCAGGCGGAGTTGAACGACGCCTTCAGCTTCAGGAGGAGCGTGAACACGGACGAGTACGCGGAGCCCTTCGCGGAGAACAGCTTTGCCGAGAACACCGCCACGGCCGCGGCGGCCGCCACGGCCACAGCCACCGCCGACGGCGAGGCTGCTCCCGTTAAGAAGAAGAAGAGGCTGGTGCGCAGGAAGAAGAAGAAGGTCGTGGAGGAGGTGGACGTGCCCAGCGAGGAGAGCATGTTGAAGGAGTACCCCGACCTCGACATGCTGGATTCCGACGTCCCCGCGCCTGCTGCCCCCCCACCGGCCGCGGAGCTCACGGACGAGGAGAAGCTCCGCGCGGAGCGGCTGGAGAGACTCAGCGGCGGATCGCCCCCCGCGGCCAGCGATGAGCCGGATTGGTTCACGGCCCCGGAGGAGGACATTGCCTCGGCTGTATTGGATCAGCCGGCGCCGAAGGATCCGGCGATGGAGGCATACGAGAAGCAGCGCTTCCAGAGCCAATTGTCGGTGGATGATTGGAACAAGCAGGTCATGGCAAATGAGGACAAGTTGTCGCCAAGTGAGTTATATTTGGAAGCGCTCCTTGACCCATTAAAAAGCTTGGCTGTTATGTGTCTTTGTATACGCTGGGAATGTTGCTCGAGACCGAAGTCCAGGGACTCCAAGGGAAGGTCTCCAACTTTTTTCTGACTCTGTGCTCAGTGGTGCCAGATGGGGTGTTGTGGGAGCCTTTGAATCTCATTGATGTTGGTTTTGTCTACCTTTTACCTCTTGCCAACTATCCGTCACAACTTTCACCTCATCTCACTCACCTCCTCATCTCTTTCCGTACTCATTTCTCCAAACTAATTGTGTCTCACCAGTGTCCATGATCATGCAGCGCCTTGCCCTCCTCGAGGAGGAGAAGAACGCCGCGGATGCCCGCATTGAGGAGGAGTACCAGCGTCGTATGGACAATGAGGACAAATACTACCTCGAGAAGAGGAGGGTCCTGGAGGAGGCCATCACGGATATCCAGGAGGAGGCGTTTGGGGACCTCGCTAGCGAGAAGAAGGAGGAAAGTGAGGCAGTGAAGGAAACCAACAACGGGCCAATGTTTAGCGCATGATTCGACGATGAATAGATTTAAGAGCGCGGGAGTGGGGGAGACATTTTAATAGTTCTGTGCACGAGCATGGCGGCGGGGAGGATGACATCCAACTGAAAATGTAAATAATCCTGGGTTGGCACCTGCTTGGGGCCCAGGCGCGCGCCTGAGTGGACCTCGAAAATGGATATGGGACAAGATGCTAGCGGAGCGAAGTAACATTTAATGATCTATTACGCCAGCCTCCTTACAGGAGGGAACCCTCTTCCGATCTATTTGGGAGTGCTTTTACAGAAAGGAGAGGCTTGTACCAGGTTTGCACAATTGTTCAACGTTGGAGGTTCATTCATTGGAATCAAATCCAAGGACAACAATTTCAGTTAAGTATGTACCCAATATCTAGCATTGCACTACATGATGTCTTTCATTCATATTCATTCTTCCACAAATCGTGGTGAGCAGGCACTCTGGCGAGGATGATAGACTTTCTAGTAAGGCCTCCCAACTGATCTAGAGCCTATCTCCCAATGCAAACGGCATACACTTTTTCATAAGTCGAACCTACCCATATATAAGCAGAATCATCCTTGCAGACACATTTTCCCTCTCTTGCGACGAACTTTTGGGTCAAGCGTGTCCTTGAAACAAAGTGATTGGGACGGGCTCAAAATTCATCATGGATCATGAAAATATCGCCCGAGGAGTTGATGTTGTTCGAGCTGCAAGTTCCATCTCGAACAACAGATAGTTCGTCCTCCCACCAATCCTTGAAGGCCATGGTAGTGACGGTGTTATAATCCTTGTTCCCAATGCTAACACATAGATTGATCAGGTCATCGTTAAAATCATTTGACACCTCATTAATGGAGTCACATTCACCCTCGTCTTCAGCCCTGTTATCGAACCAGTCGTATTTCTTGTCGGAAACCAAAACAGTCTGAAATGCAATTGCAGGAACGCAAGGTGTCAGTGTGCTTGTTCAGATGAATGATAACACTTCAGATACTGCATCTCCTCCATGCTCACATGATACTCGTTTGCATTCGTGACTCCATCATAATCTTGGAAAAACACGCAGAGTCTATTATCACCAAATGGGACGTCTCCATCGTGATGTTTCATCATGAGAGTATAGTCATAGTCCTTGTTGAAGTCATCACAGTGTCCATTTTTTGAATCGTTGGCATTATCTTCGAAGAATTTTTCGAAGTCACCATACGTATCTACGAGGTACCAGTCGTTGTCCACTTCTACACACATGTAGATTGGGTCTACATTGATGCGGAATGATTCGTCTGCAGAGCACGTGCCGGTTCCTTCATATTCATTGGTGCCCCTAAACCAATCATAGAAGAGATCATTGGCAAAATCTGGGTATGAAACATCAACAGACTGTATGTATTCATGTCAGAAAATAGTGTCGATGGAGGCTAACAGTGAGCTAGACGCTGATATGCCATGACTTACATGACGCTCATCACCATTGTTGATTTCAATATCGAAGCACATGGTTTCTTCAACAGTGTCGGGATCAGATGGATCGTTCCCACTGTAATGCTTCATTTCAAGGGTATAATCATAGTCCTTGTCATAGTCGTCACAATGCCCATTTCTTGATTGGTCGGCGTTAGCTTCCCAGAAGTCTTCAAAGTCAGCATACGTATCGACGAGATACCAGTCATCGTCGATTTCTACACACCTATAGATGTGATCTACATTGTTGCGATGAGAATCGTCTTGGCCAGCGCAGGTATCAAATGAATTGAAATCAACAGTGCTATCGAACCAATCGTAGAAGAAATTATCCACAAAGTCTGGGAATGCAATGTCGACAGTCTGCAAACATTTGATGTAAGAAAATTGTTTGGTGCAAATGGTATACTGGGTGATATGCGTTGAAATGCCGTCACTTACATGGCGCTCCAGGGTATTACCAACCTCAATATCCATGCACATTATTTCATCAACAATTGGGTCTGGATTATCTGGAGAAAAATTTCTATTAGTTGGGCCGTCTTCGTCAAGTTCAATTTCGACCGTATCTCCCAAATTCTTTCCAGTGCACACGCCTAGGGTGGCGTCCTTGTCCAAGAGCCAATCCCCTGTCACATTTCAGGCAGAAAAAGTCAGTTGTAGCTTGTAGCTCTATAAATGTATGCTTAGAGAAAGATAGAAGGCTTACTCATAATCCGTGGGGCCCACATCGTGCTTTCCTGCTTTCTCCCAAAGAAGGTGCGACAGTAGGGCTCAATTTGTTCGTCTGACTTCTTCTTGATAGGATCATCGCGCGCACACTGAAATACATAATGACAAAACAGGTCAATGGATATCTCTCTTTATCGCTTGAGAGAATGAGTACATGGCAAATGGTGATTCTTACACGGCCCAATTTTACACCTGGTTGACGCTTCATCCAACGCTGGTCTTCTATCGTGACCCAAACAGTGTGATACCCTTCACCTGGAAGCGTTGAAAGTGAATAGGTCAACACATAGGTACCATTAAATGCAAGCATGTGCTGCATCAGTTGTCACCCTTACCATAATCAGTGAGGTCAACACATAGATCTTTCATTGTCTTTAGATGACGGCGCCGTAGGTTGGAGGAAGCTTCTGCTCCAGCAGCAAGGCAGACCCATAGAATGCAGAGGTAGAAAATGTCTAAAACACTCATTCTGTTATCGGTCAAATATGGTGGTCCTTTCTATGCTTGGAAATTCGTTTGCTATTTGTTAGCGTGTTCGTTTTACGTCTTGTATTTTATGAGTACACCGATCAACACCGACGATCAAACAGATATTTCGATTGGATGTCAAATATGCTACTTACCTGTGGGTTCTCATTTAGTGGGATACCCTTATGCCAATTGCTGTCACCGAATGATTGCATGCTGAATCTCTCTACGTGAGTGTGGTACATACGGCTCGGCAGGTTCTAATGCATCGTTTGTATCCCACAATGATCCCACGAAACCAGAACCCTCGAGAATCAAGACAGATCAAGACCACGGCTGGTGTCTAGTACATGGCATGGTACCATGTATGATGTATCAATGTGATGGATGAGAACCGTGGCGAACCCGCTGTCAAGAGGAGATGATGAGAGCACGATAGATGCGACCAATGAGTACAAAAGAATTCCCGGCACAGGCACGACTGCTCATACTTTCAGCAATTCTGTTGACAAATGATTGAACATGCTCAGCAATGATCAAAGGTGGAAAGAAAGATGGGCGCCGCTACATCTCTCTAGAGGCATCCATGGTAATAGTGATGCCACATCTCTTTGAAGAGAACCCTGGCGAACCTCTTCAGGTGCAGGGTGACAAATCAAGACCGCCATTGTTACTTCATTATTCTTGGACTCGAGCATTTGATTCGTCGAGAACTCGCTAGTATTCTCCGACACATCAAGATAGTGAGCTGCCCATTCCAGGATCGTGTAGAACCTCATGGAACAGACCAAAACTATCCCACTAACTCAATGAAGTCAATCGGCGGATTTCATCTTTTAGTTCTGGTACAATGGTACAATAGTATTGGCACTGCCCGTGAACATTCCAACCCAGGTATCAGGCTGCCCCGGGGGTCCCNTACAATGGTACAATAGTATTGGCACTGCCCGTGAACATTCCAACCCAGGTATCAGGCTGCCCCGGGGGTCCCAAAATGATACTTTCACTTATCATTATCACGATAGTCCAAGGTGAAAGAGACACTAAAGAACAGAAAAGAAACATGCTAAGTCACCTATTGATTGGACGGAGCCGTCGCCGTGTACAATTGATGAGAAATGCAGGACTAGGTTATATTTCGTTACTTTACAGCGTTGATAAAACGAGATCACATCCGAACAATGATGAATGAGGTATAGTAGTACCTCTACCATCAGTCTACACGTACAAGCCAGCCAATCCTGACGTCCTTCATGCAACTAAGTAAGGCAGATGCGGTAGCTTTGACACAAGATACCACTATCAGTGGACTAACTTGTTCACTGTCTCGAGATGGAGATTCTGCAACCTCCACGATCCAGTTCGAATCCCATCATGGTTGAGAATGCCCCCTCTAGAATGAATCATTGAATACCTCCCAGTCGGAAATGCGGGTTCTCATGTCGATAGTTCAACTAGCTTTGAACTGGACTCCTGGATATCGAATGGATAAAAATGCATCCACAAGGGCGGCGACGTGCTCATTTGCTTCCCTTCCGCCGGAAAATTGGCGTTGATTGCCCACGGATGCATCCATCATCGAATGCTGTCTCTCTTCCAGATGACCTACCAATCGTTGCCGTAGACTACTCGCGGCCGCGAGATAAAATTCGAGCGTTCGAATCTCGGATCGAATCAGTATCGAACAGTATCGATCGGCTTCGGTGAACGTGTTACCGCGGCCGCCGTCTTTTCCACCCGACCTCGGATCCCGGGGAAGATCATGAAGGGCGTTCGCTCTGCACCCGGCCCTCGATCTTCGCAGGATCGCCATCAGCTTGTCGATGGTGTCGACGTCGCTCTTCATGGAAGAAGTTTCGTTCGCTCGATCGTCACCGGAAGCCCCGCCGCCGTAGAGGTAGTCATCGATATCGCCATCCTCGGCACGATCTCCTTCGTCCTCGTCCTCCTCTCCTCCCTCGCCCTCTCCGTCGTCGTCGCCGGCCTCGTCGTCGCACGAATCCAAAAAGGCTTCCATCCCACCATCATCGTCATCGACCATCGTGTCAAACTCCTCCTCCTCCTTTTCCATCCCGGCCGCATCATCATCCCCGCCGCCTTCGCGACAAAGCTCCAGCGCCCTCGCGAACGGTCCGTAGCTGTACGATTTGGGTCCCCGTCGCAACCCCACGCGCTGCATGCCGGGGTCGATTTCCAATTCCAGCACGTCGTTGCAGGACCCTGCATGCATGCACGACGAAAAAACACACGCACGCTCGTCAGCATCCTCGCGCGTCTCGCCATCATCGCAAATATATGTCAATCACATATTCGACCATGCATGTGTACTCACCGTCCGGCTCCACGTTGTCCTCCACGCAGAATCCGTACCGACCGAGGAGGGCGGCGTTTCCCTTGGCGCCGTAGGTCATGCACAGCGGCTCGGACCGCGGCGGGAGCATCCTCGCCGCGACGACCCTGACGCCCCCTCCCACCACTCCCACACTCGAGGCGACGGGGACTGCGCCGCCTTCCGAAAGTCGCCGCTTCTTCGACGACGGCTCGTGATCGTCGCCCATTTCGGTTGGAGACGCGTGGTACCTCTCGTACCGGACGTCCGGTCCTCTCCTCCCCTCCGAACTTTCTCCGACCGCCCCCGCGCCGCCATCGTTTGCATCGTCCGCGCATCCCTCCCCGGGGGGTTCGCTCGATGCGGATGCATCCCCGTCACCCTCTTCGCGTAGACTAACACTGAGTTCTTGGTCCTTGCCGTCGCCGTCGCACTTTTCATATCCCTCGCCGCAGCCTCCCCGGACGTGATCCAGCAGGTCGAGGAGGGGCACGAACGCGTCGACCCCGTCCCGTCCCAGTCCCGCGAAGCACCGTGAGGTAAGGCGCGCCATCGCGGCGTCGTACAGTTCGAACGGCGGGAAGGAGGACGACGATGCACCATCCTCAGCGTCGTCGTCGTCGTCGGCGGCGGCGGCATCGACCGCTTTGGCCCTCGATTCGAGCCAGGCCCCCCTCGCGAGGTCGTACTCCCTCCTCACACCGGCCTTTTCTTCCATCGCCCTCCCGTACAGCGACGTCCCACCCAATCGACGCCCCAACGTCGACGGGGACCACTGCCGCGGCAAAAAATGACCGTCGTCGCCGCCATCGCCGTCATCGTTCGAGGATGATGCCGGGAGGGTGGCCAGGTACGGACCGAAGTGTGCGCCGCCGCCACGCTCATCCGATCGGTGCATCAGGTGAGCGAGGAAGAGCGCCAGCATCACGTCGTCGGATTCGTTATACAGCCCCCCTCCCACATCATCTCGGCCGCGTTCGACATCGCGCGACGAAGAAGATTTCTTCTTCTCATCCTCCTTCAACAGCGAGTGGATCGGTCCGAAGAGCGTCCGCCCGAAGCACTCGTCGGATTCGACGGCGTGGAGGGTGAGGAGGCACGCGTCGGGTATACGCAGCAATGTCGTTCCCTCGTCGACGGCGGACTTTTCGGATTCGGCCAGCGCCAGGTGGACGCGTCGAAGGGATTCGTCGTATCGGAGGGACGGGTGGACGTACCCCCTGGAGATGATGAGACGGATGTATGGGGCATGGGCATGGGAGGGGGGTATGGAGTTAGATGCGGGGTCGCGACCGATCATGCCAATTTTGCCAACGCGATGCCGATTGACCCCCAAAGCCTCCATCACGATCGACCCGCCCCGCATAACGATATCGCTCACCCGTTTTCCTCCACCCATCGCGCCGCGCGATCCCAGACGCCGCAGTCGCCTGCCGCGGCGGCGTCACCCATGCCTAGAGATCCTTCCGGCCTCGCGCGTCGCTCTGACGGTTCGGCAATTGTGGATCGATATGGCCCGCCCTGCCGTCTATCTTCTGTTGTCCTCTCTAGAGTACGACGGATTTATTTCATGGTTCATGGTTCACCTTCCGAATGTGGGGCGGCGGAGAGGTTCGATGGCTGATGGATTGTCTCCATGTCGGAATCAATACATAATATGGCGGTTTACCTTCTCGACTGATGCCACGGGCATTTTCACGGTGGGAATAAATATATCGCCAACCCGCCCGGCCGTTGCCTGCGCCCAGCCAGGAGCCGCCTGCCGAACAAAGACGGGGCGAAAATGTCGAAATGCGGTTATGATGCCGAGCGCGTAAATCAGTGCACCGTCCAGCCATGTGAATATCCCTCTGAGAACAATGCACCTTCTTGGTCTTTTGTGAGCTCTGAAGCACGCTCGGAATGGCATGGTCGTATGGAACTTGCTCGGAATATTGTGTTCATTGCTCTGGATGCAACGCCGATTTCGAGTTTAGAACCGCATTCGGCACATGCTCTGATGCTATTGCAATACTGGTTGATATGAGCAAGCAACATTGATGAGAGTTTGTAAGAGGTACCATATGTTAAATCGTGGCGTTGCTTTGTATCTCCAATACACACACGATGTGCTCCGTGACAGATTTGTGGTCTATGACTAAAATGATATGTACATTTTACAGAGATGGTACTTCTAAAATGCCCATCTCGATCAGCCGAAGACAACTGCTCAAGTTTCATCCGTGAATATATTTGACGCCGCTGCTCGCCGTGCTCGAATCGTCCCGCACGCTCAGCGAGTCGAGGCTGAGCCAGATGGGCTTAGCCCTGACCAAACCAGTTTCGGAATCTTCCAAGTCATCCGACGTCACGAGCTCGTACATATAATCTCCGTACAGTGCCAGCGCGGCGTCGTGGCGAGCCTTTCCTCGGTCTCCGCAGGCATCCGTGACCAGAAGGGTCCTGAATCCGGCTTCGAATATGGCGAATGCCGAGTGCTGGACGCATACCGAGGTGATGAGGCCGCAGACCAATACTGTGTCGATGCCCGTAGATCTCAGCCATTCCATCAGTTTGGGGTTGCTGGTTGACGACCAGCTCGTCTTTGGCAACACGATATCGCCACCCTCTGGAAAGAATGAGAGCACCGCCAGCGCGTTAGAGAAACATTGCTGTACAAGACAAGCACGATGCAGTGCCAAATATAATATACTCACTGGGCGTCGCAAACTCCTCCCAACGAAATTCCTCATCGTTCGGGTCGCACGGCACCTCCACCCTCATGTCCGGGCGGCCGCCGTGAAGTCTCTCGAATTGAGCCAACCACGGCGAGTGAGAGTACCTGTAATCCGCCCTGACGAAGACGAGTTTAGCACCGCGCTCGCGGCACGTTGCGATCGTCTTGGATAGCTTCTCCGGGAAGTGCGGAAAGTCCTTCCGCACCGCGGGGCATTCGCTCCAATACTGAGGCTGGACGTCCTGTTAATTACAAGCGACGAGCTGTTTGACTGAGTCACGATGTGTGCGAGTAAACATTCTTCGATCATGTCATTGCACACGGATCTCCCACGTAGACGTCTTGGAGATGATGCGAAGAACTTACCACTACAAGCAGAGCTGTTGTGGAAGCATCCAGCGGTTGCCTCTTCGCAGTGGGTGGGGATGCCCGAGCGGCATCATCAACATCGCCACTCGAAAGAGGCACAGCCAGAGCATTCGGTCTCGCCAATGCTTCGAGCGGGGGTTCCGCCCACTTCAGCTCCGAGTAGGACCCGTTGCGTTTGTTTTGAAGGTCGCCGCCATCCCATCCGGCGGGGCTTGCGTCGGTGATGGTGCTGACGCCGGCGGCGGTGTCCGTCACGCTAGATTCATCGCTGGTCGAGATAGGCTCGGCGATGCTGTCCGAAGGATCTCCAGAACAGTGGTATCCATCCTCACATCTCGCCTCATCGTCCACACCGACGGCTTGTTTCGAGGTGTTCATAGTGACTTCCATTGAAATGTAACGGTCGCGGAGTGAGTGCTCGTTATCTTTCATGGTGTTGTTTCTGTTGCTTTGATTCATGTTTTGTGGCAACGGCCGAGTGATGCGCAGACGCACTTGATGGGCGGGGCGGAGAGGGTCGAAGAAGTTTGATCCAGGGCTGGTCGAGAAGGCCAACCGCTTGAGCGGCACCGGCACAGTCTGGTCCATGTCTGGATTCTGGATGGCAAAAACATGCAGACGAGCAAGAACGCGAACGGCGAACGCAATAACACTCTCCATCGTTTTGCAAGACGCACTTCGCTTTGTTTGCATGCGCCCTCTCCCCTCTCCATCGACCTTCGCCGACTGTGTGACTCCACACTCTGCTTCGACTCTCCACTCTCCACACAAGCTACGATATCGTACTCTTGCTCACATTTTTCTCACGGTTCCGATCTATCACCCAGAACCAGATTGCCAGCAGAAGCAGGCAAGAACTTCTCGCCCTTTCGCAGAAGCAGGGAAGTCTTGCCTCGATAACGCCGATAGAGCTAGAACTTTTGCCTTGATCGAACGGCAGAAGCAAAATGGAAGTTGCTCGTTTTCCAGTCCTGTTTCCGATCAATCTGCAAGGTTGCTTCGCAGAAGACGAATTCAATCAAGTCACGGGTCAACTGAAACTTTCACAAAGAGATAAAACTTCATTTGCATTAGCAGGTAGAGGAGGGAAGGCCATTGGGCAACACAAACACATGAGGAATTCATCTCCGCAATTAACAATGCTATGTTCGATGAAGTTTCTATTCCTTACTGCGTTCTAGGAGTAACTCTGCCTCTGCATGGGCATGGCACGACATAATAGCTGGACAGCACAATACTGACGGAGGGAGTGAGAGTGAAGGTGAAGGTGCAACCGCCCCATGCCCATAGGAACATCGGAGAGGGGATATAGAGAGTGTGTGGTGACAGGGACCTGCTGGGGTAGGAACTGTGAGGGTTAGCCCAGAAGTGCATATTACATATTTAGTAAAATTTAGCACTAAGTTATTCCCATGAAAAACAAAAAATCTTACTGCTACAGACGGCCATTATGTAGCCCGCATGTAACTTTTCATCCTACGATGATACAATATCGATTCCCGGCGACAAGTGGCACTGATTGTCAACGAGTGACGTAGACTAAACTAGTCTACAAAATGGCAGGAATGATGTGTGAAGTAAAGAATGCAGGGGTAATTCGCGGGGAAATAAACTTTAAGAGGGGATCGGGCCCGCCTGCGACAGCGGCAAAATGTCCGAGAGAACGTGACACGTCATATTTTTCGTGACGTGTCCGCGTTCAATTTGAGCTAAAATGCCGGTATCATGCGGGCTCAGCATAATGGCCGTCTGTACTTTCGCTAGGAGTACCTCTGCATGGCACAACATAATATAGCAGGTGACGCTCTGGCTCTAGGGATTTTAGGAAGATTATGGGAATTTGCATCTGCATACTGCTCTATTGCAATTGCACTTGGTTCTGCATTTGAATCATCCTTTCTTGTTCTTCGTCTAAGACTATGAACCTTGCTATGAACATCAAAGGATAAAACTGGGTATGCGTGACAATAGCAAAAAGTATCGGCCTGTGAAACAAAGTTTGGAATGCATTGAACGGTGTCTTATAAAATTACCCCAGGGACTATACTAATTGGATTACACCAATTCCAACAATGAAGGGGGCGAGAGGGTACTTGCATGTAAAAAGCCGCACCAATTTTTGGAACGCTAAATGACAGATAGAGATTGTCATGTTCCAAACAAATTTGCATTTCAAGAAATACATCTTTGTTCTGTGTTCGTGTTTTGTTTGCTTCAGTTTTGATTGTACGCTTCATATGAGCTCTAGATCTAGTTGCAACGCTACTGTTACAGCAATAAACTCTTTGCACTTCAAAATGCCTGAGTATCTGGGATTAAAAATTGAGACCAGAAAATGTAAGACTGGCAAGACGACCAAGAACAAGTTCAGCTGATTTTCTTTGTGCCTGGTATATTTTGAGATCAATTTTTAATTCTCTATATGAAATCTTATGTATTCTAAAAACAAAGGCAAAGATGATCAAATAAGAATTGAGCAGAACTCTACACTTATAATTTATATTACGATTGTGACATCAACTTCTTGCCTTTTCTGTGTCAGATGAGAGAAAATGTGACACTGATGCTTCTCTGAAATGCCCTGTCTATGATCCACACCCACAATATTATTCTCAGTTGAGGATGCAGTTCCGGTTCATATTTTACTGTTGCTGGATACTGATACTGATACTAATACACTGGCAATGACAAGGACAAGGATGTTGCGGTCAACAGTTGGGAGGGAGGGGCAACTGTCGCTGTTGATGTATATGGTTCAGATATGTCACTTGAAATTCATAAGATGCATCAGTGTACACAATGTAGACGCAAACATGTAGATTTCAATCGTGTTAGTCGAGTTTCGAATGGCACTGAGATGGGAGCTGAGAGTGAGAGGAATGGGAATATGGGTAGGGGGGCCACTCATAAACTCTATTCCTAGATACAGTCAAAAGTCAAGGTTTCTAATATTTTTTCGCCGTTTCAAATGTTTTCAAATCCTGATTACCCGACGCAAGAAAATTGACGGGCG
>JALLBE010002209.1:0-17262 GCA_036939795.1 Thalassiosira mediterranea | reverse complement strand
CTACCCCAGAAATGGGGAGGACAAAGGAGCGAGGGTAGACATCCTCTGCGTCTGGTTAACCAGATGGACATTGTTCATGTTTGGGACGAAGACCCACACCCTCGAGATCGTCGAGAGAGTGTGGGGCTCGAACCCGAGGATCTGCGAGGCCCTTGGGGGAGACATGAGCAAGATCCAGCGGAGGATCCAGTCGATGGGCGCCATCGGGCGCAATCTTCTTCGCGCATAATTCCCCTCCCGCAACAAGAGCTTCTCCCCCTCTTTCGAGGCCCCATCCAGCACGCCATCATGATGCTCCTCCTTGGAGGAGACAATCGGTTCGAAGAACAGCGGAAGGCACTGGACAGTGGAGAGGAGAGGCTGCGCCTGTCGATCGGGCCGTGGCTTCCTGGAGGAGAGGACCTCGACGAAACCTTGGCAAACTGGTATTCAACATTCCTCATGTTCGAATAGATTTCCGTGAGGTAAACGGCTGGCAGGGGGTCGACAACGGCCTCCTGCACGCGTACCAGTTTGCGATTGGACACAAATACGGAGGGGAACATGAACACATTGTGATGATCGGGGACAGTTGGAAGTACCCCATTGATAATGGGAACACATGGGAGCAAACTAATGGAGAGGGAATGGAGTGGGACGAGGAGTGAGGATTGACGTCTTTCTATTTTTATTTTCACTACACGTATATTTTGGAACGTGTGCAAAAGAGCACATGTCTAGTACAAAACCTTAAATGGTAGTAATGTTTCAGTTTCAGTTTCAGTTTCAAAATTGGATGAAGCCGATGAATTTGGCAATGTCTTGCACGACGGTGGGGGCGGGCCAATGATGTAAAAGGTCATTTCTAGATATGGCTGTCAAGGCATACATCGATTCCGGCGAACTCAAATCGGTTGGGAAATATATGAGTCTTTTTTAGACTGAGGGATAAGTTCTGAGATTGGCAGACTTTGAGTCGGCATTCCATGTATTTCAGTCCAGTGGTGACTGAGTCTGACCAGCTGAGAATATCGTCCACAATAATTTTGGTATCCGTATCATCATTGATGGTGATTCCCAATTGCTGAGCTAAAGCTTGCCAAGTTGAATTCATGTCGTGCATAAACATGATAAATTTGGCAGGCCCATTGACGGGACCAAATAGCATGACTGTATAAGTGTACTTGACAGCATCAGGCCAAGCAAAAGCTAGCTTCGGCTGAGACTTCTTCGCTACACGAAGTTGATGGTACCCTGAAGGGGCGTCGAACAGCCAGAAGAAGCGGTCTTTACCAAAAGATAGGTGGACTGCTGAGTCGCATCTAGGAATGGGGTATGCAACCACTCTTGTAATTTGATTCAGTGGGATATAATTGACACAAAATCGCCATACAAATTTGTCGATTTCAGTGATGCCCTCCTGATGAGGTTTTGGCGCAAGCAGGGCTTTGAATAGCCATGGGCCATCATGGATTTGTCAAACATGGCCAAGTTGAAGTAAGTTCGAGGTTGCATTCCTCATGATAGGTGTCTCACGGGGGCCATAGTTGATCTTGGAGACAGCGATAGGTCTGGCATGTCCTGTGTCTATGACACATTCATAATCTTTGACGGGTATAAAAAGACCTTCATTGTCAAAGACGGACCAGTACTTTTGGTTCTGGATCAGTGCACAGACTTGCTGGCGAATTTCGGGGGAGGATAAATGTTCGAGGTTGAGCTCAAGCTTGAACTTCTCGCGGTGTTTATCTTCTTGAAAGGTACGGTAAAACCTTGGATCAATATCATCGAGGGGATGCGCGGGATGTTTTCGCTTACGAAGGATTGGTGCGCCGTGAATATTTTGAAGGAGCGTGTCAAACTCATCGCTCTGATCTGGGAATCCCCTATCATCGATGAAAACATTCTTCCTTTTGAGGCCTCCTTGGTGCTTGGGCTTTGGTGCGACTCAAATAGGTGCCTTCGATGTTGGAGATGTAAGTATAGGGGTACTGAAAGTGAAAGAGGAAGTGAAGTGTAAGCGACGATGTTGTTGGCGTAGGCAGCTGATTAGTGCAGATGATGATACGATAAGTGCCGTCCCAGGATGATGCTGTACAGATTTTTGATATGATAGTGTGTACGATGATTTGTACAGGGGTTTTGATAGTGTCTGACACATTATATCCTAACTTTTTAATATAAAATGCATTTTCAGCTACTCTGATGTAATATGCAACACAGCTGTACATGATAAGGTGAGTAGCTGATCTTCGACCTGGGGGATCCCCTGCGACTCACTCTGATTCAGTGGTTGCCTCATTTACCGGAATAACATCAGGGCTTTGATGTACCAACACGCTAAACCCATCCAGGTCTGGTGAAGACCTGGTGGTGGCGATATAGATTGCTCATTGATTGAGCCATTGAATGATGTGGGGCTAGTGCTGCCAGATGATCGTGCAGCAGGGTGATGTCCATTTGAAGCTCCAAATGTAACTGATCTGGGCTCGTGTGATCCAATGTCGGCAGTGTACACGTCGGCCATGTGGGCCTGAAGCCGCTCAACCTCCTCGACGATGTTGGAATTGTTGGCTCGATTCGTGCGTGCGACGGTCACAGGGATTATAGGGACATGAACCGTTGCGCGGCGGTTTTCGATGGGAAATGGATTCACGTCCAGGGCATGGCAATCGGCAACATGGTCAGCAAAATCAACAATCATCTTGGTATTCTGGATAAAAGAGAGACCGAGAATCACGTGAACTGTAACGTGTGGAAGTGGTGGGAGGTCGCAGTCATATATGGACGAACTGTACCTTTCATCACATTCACCCGAAACAAAATTCCTTAGCGAATCATGCAGCTCTTCATAAACAGTACAGTCCTCACAGTGCTCTTCGTCAGCCACAGAGGTTTGACTCATCATACTCATACCCTCCCATACTTCCCTTGTCGATCCATCACACATCCCCTGCATCTCTTGCATAGCTGAACTCACATAGCTGGAGTCATAGTTCTTCAACCTTTGTACTGCGGGCAAATGCACCCTGGCATCCTCGATGACTCCCTATACGATGAAGACATTAGTGGAATGTTGGACATGTGAGAGTATAATGATGTACATGAAAGTTAATGGGGTGGGGGATGTTGTATGATGATGCCGTGGCCAAGATTGACGTCTCCATATGTCAATTCAAGGATGCCACGGCTCGTTTTGAGGCGATCAAGGCTCAAATCGAAGAAAACACGAACATCTAAGTTCCCTGACTAAAGTCGATGAGCCCGATGAATATACCAATCAATGAGACTTTTCTATATTCTTTGATGGTGCGCTCCAGTTTAATCTGTTTCGGCAACAGCTCATGACAGGTGACAGGCAGTAATGAAAATTGATTAGGCTGCATGCAGCTTTGTATATCATTTTGGCTTGGATAATGATTCTGCTGTCAGGCCCAATAAAAATGTCAAGAATGACACTGAAACAGACGATGAAGAGTATGATGCTGTCTGGGACTCAGAAGAGTTTCGCCACGATCTTGTGCAGAAACGATTCAATGCACATGATATTTTACATCGTCCTGGTTGTTACAAAAAATGTCAATGCTTTGACAATTTGGTCCTGACAAAGAAAACACGTTTAACATATCCAGGTGCAGGTGTTTGTGTGCCCTTGAATGGCAGCCCCATCGTTGGCACTGTGTAAGTACTGTGAAATGATCCCATTGACCTGATTCAGATCATCTTGAGATGGCAGTTCAAGCATGAATGCCACTTGCCCGCGTCGGGTTTGTTGCACAATCAATTCATTGCACTTTATACTGCAGCTCTAGCTCTATTCCTGATGATAGATAAGATCGCTCATTGTTCTCGCTAATCTTATTGATTTCATCTATTACTGCTCTATTGCCAACCAAGTGATTGTGCAACGCCTGTTGGGCCCAGGCAGCACACATCTGGATGGATGAGGTCGCAAAAGAAGCGTACCCGGGATGTATCAACGATCTTGATCCACCGCCACCGTCGCGTTCCTTGGCACTGCCACTCCCGAGCAGGAGCTACGGCTGGAGCGGCTAGACAAGCAAATGACAGAGATACAACTCCATGCCGAACGGCGCTGCAGGAAAATCCTCAAGCCAGATCTCCAGTTTAGTAAGAAGGTCAAGCTGTGGCACGAAAGGGTCCAGGCGTGGCGCGGCCTGATGGACCTCAAGCGAGGCAAAGTGAAAAACAAAGGACACTGCGTAAGGAAAGCCAAGGCACGGGGCATCCCCCAACCGCTGGACCTCACATCAGACCAGATAGAGGAAGGACTCCTCCACGCCGAAGCCCAGATGAAGCTTCTCAAACGAGATGCACCAGGTCTCCGCAAGTCCTTCCTCAAGGACTGCATCCTAGAGGCACACGCCGAGGGCGATGACAAGCGTGCCCGCAACATTCAGGCCAAAATGGTCCGCGAGGATGGCAAAAAGATGTGGGCTGGCATCACCCGTACGATGAATGGCGAGAGAGGCAAGGCAATCGTCCATCCACAACGTGAGATGCCGGACGGCTCCGTGTTTGAGGCCGCAACCCAGGAAGAGGCGGAGGCACTTATCTTCGACGAGAATGAGTCGAGGTTCCAACTGGCGGCGGAGGCGCCGATAGAAACTTCCATGCTCATCGAAGAGCTGGGTTACCTCGCGGACACGGACGTTGCACGGCGCATCATAGATGGAACCTTTCCGATAACGCCTGACCTCGAGGAGCCCACGGTTCTGCTCCTCGAGGAGATAGCACATCTCGGCCAATTGATGAAAACCAGAGATATCAGGGTGATTGTCTCCACCGAGGAATTCCAGCTTTTCTGGCGGCGCATCCGAGAGAAGACTGCATCGTCGTTTTCGAAGGTGCACATAGGGCACTACAAGGCCGCCGCCCACTCCGATCAAATCTCTCGGTTCATGGCCAAGAAACTGTCCTTTGTTGCCTCCCAAGGTCTGCCCCCTGATCGCTGGGGCAGCGGCCTCACGGTCATGCTCGAGAAGATCGCTGGTAATGCACTTGTGAAACGCCTCCGAGCCATCCTGCTCATGGAGGCGGATTTCAATATGCAAAACAAGCTGATCTTTGGGAAGCGGATGATGGAAGAGGCGAGAGCAGCAGGGATCTTGCCCGAGGAACATTTCAGCGAACGGGATAGCACCGCCGAGGACGGCAAGTTCAGCAACAAGTTACTGACGGATATTGCCAGGCAGCGCAGGCAAGGCATGTGCTCGATATCGGCAGACGCCGCGAATTGCTACGACAGGGTACATCATGCGATCATGGCCCTGCTCTTCCTCGCAGTCGGTGTCCCCACCGGCGCCATTCGAGCCATGCTTCGCACCATCCAGGTTATGAAGTTTTTCCTCAGGACTGGATGGGGCGAATCGACCTCCTACATGGGCGGCGATCCCTCCAAAATCCTCCATGGGCTATGCCAAGGCAACGGTGCAGCCCCTGCTGCTTGGCTACTTCTCAGCTCGGCGATGATCCGGATCTACAAGAGGCGCGGCCATGGGATCAAGATTCGGTCGCCTGTTACTCATGTGTCCCTAGACCAAATGGGCGTCTGCTATGTTGACGATATTGACCTTCTACTGTTGGATATGGAGGCCGCGACAGGAGTATCGATGAAGGTTGAGGCCCAGGAGTCGGTCGACACATGGGGCTATGAACTCATCAGTGCCATTTCTACATGTGGGACCACGTCTGCTCGAACGGAGTATGGGAACACGTTGACGTCATCTGCGACCCACCGCTCACAGTGCCCCTCCCCAACGGCTCCCGTGAGCCAATACAACAGTTGCCAGCTCATCACTCCACCAAGACACTTGGGATCTTCTCCAACCCAGCTGGCATGGGCACGAAGGAAGTTGACGTCCTAGCCGACAAAGTTCAGGCCTGGACATACATAAGCTAGAATCCGCCTCGCTCCCTGCATCGTGGGCGTGGACCAGCTACTTCCAGCAGCTCTGGCCACGCCTGCGCTACGGCCTGGGCACGAATAGCTCCCCCCTCTCTGACCTCCGTCACCTCGAGACCAAGAAGGGCGACAGGCCGGTCCTGGAGGGCGATAAACCTCCATCTGGCAGGAAATTCTCCCTCCGGCACATGTTCTGGAAGATGCTGCCGAAACTAGGCGTCAACCGTTCCATCAAATTGGAACTGCGTCACCTTTTGCCGTCCTTCGGGGGTGTGGGGCTCCGTCGCCTACTTCCTGAAATCATGATTGCACGAATCAACATCTTCCTTCAGCATTGCGGTACCAGGTCCCTTATCGGGGGCAACCTCCTAATTTCACTCGAGCATCTCCAGCTGGAAGTGGGGGCGGCGGGATGCCCCTTCGACCGCTCGTTCAAACTCTTTGGGCCCTCGACCACAGACAGCTGGTGCAAGTCCTTTTGGGAAGGGCTGGATCATTTCAGCTACGACCTGCACGTGGACTACCCCACTCTCCCCCTCCAGCGCCAGCGCGATACCCTCCTCGTCGACATCTTTGAGGCCCACCCCGAGTTCCACGATGACATCGCCAGCCTCCAACGCTGCCGCCTTGCTTGGAAACTGGTGTTCCTCTCAGAGGAGTACCTTTCCCCTCCTGGCATATACGGTAATGGGGTTTCGCGGCTGGACTTCCAACGGGAGGAACCGACGTCGGAGGACTGGAAAACGTGGCTGAGGTTTTGGAACCACTTCACGGCAGAGGGCTGGACACTTCGCCGGCCCCTGGGCAGCTGGACATCGGTAAGCCATCGGACTTGGGAGTGGTTCTACTCCCGCGAGGAGAAGATGGTATCGCACTGGGACGGCTCCACCGTCACCCACCTGGCTCTCGACCCCGCCCTCTCTCGGCGCACCCGTGGGATGCAGTGTTTCCGTGTGGTCAGCTCCTTCCCCCACCGGCAGCAGCAAGCGGGCGTCCCCTGCTCAGTCCAACGAACGGGGGTTGACACGGTCTTCTTACTTAATGAGGGCCCCCCCCTCGCGACGCCTGCGGCCGATTCAGGGTCAACGTTCTGGTCCTTCCTCTGCTCCTGGGGAGGCGAGTGGATGTGGGATCGAGTCACCAACGACGGCCCTGGCCTCCAGTGGGTTATCGAAGGCCTCCAGGGAGGCTCGGTCATTCTGGTCACAGATGGCTCGTACATCAAAGAGGTCGCTCCAACCATCAGCGGGGCCGGCTGGGTCCTTTACTGCAAAAAGACGAAACACAGGCTGGTCGGCTCCTTCTCCGAGGTCTCACCCCACGCCTCCTCATCATATCGTGCTGAACGGCTCGGCCTCTTGGCGTGCCATGTGCTTATCGCCGCCCTCGAAGAATTCTTCTCACTCCAACTCGGTGAACTCAAGGTATGTTGTGACAATGAAGGTGCGCTGTTCAAGGCTAGCCAATCTCGTCGCGGGGTCCCCACGGGTGCCGCACAGGCTGACATTGACCGCGCCCAGCGTGCGGTCAAAGACAGGATGACCGCTACCCTCAGCTACGAATGGGTCAAGTCCCACCAGGACAAGTACCTGCTGTGGCACCAGCTCACGCTGGAGCAACAGCTCAATGTCCAGTGTGACACGCTCGCAAAAGGCGCAGTGTCTCGCTTCATCCCGGCCCCCGATGTCCTGGCCCTGTCCCAACTCCTGCCCCTCGAGCGCTCGGCCATCGTCGTCGACGGTATCAAACAGATTTCGGACCCCAGCGACGCCCTGCGGTACGAATTTGGCCTGGCAGAGGCCGAGGAAGTCTACACCTCTGCCCTCGGCTGGTCCAAGCGCACCTTTCGGCTGGTGGATTGGAAAGCTCGAGACCTCGCCATCGAGGCGAAGGGGCAGATGTACAAGCTCTGGCTCACGAAACAGACGTCAGGTTCGTGTGGTACGCAGCAAATGGTCTCGCGATGGGACCACTCCCGCGATGACTGTTGCCCTGACTGCGGTCACTGTGAGGACGCGCGTCACCTCCTCCTGTGCCCAGACCACAACCGAACGGCGCTGTTCACCGAGCAGACGGCGAGCCTCCAGGGCTGGCTCCAGGACACGTGCACACATGAGGAGCTCATCTTCTGGATCGACAAGTTCATCAGACTGCGCAACACCCGGCTACTGGCGTCCATCCCACAACTCTCCCCACAAATACGCCGGATCGCGGAAGACATCGACTCCGTTGGCTGGAGGCCCTTCATGGAGGGGATGGTCCCCAAGTCCTTGTTCACCCTGGCAGAGTGCCACCTCGCAGATTCCAACGGGCCTCCGACGGTTACCAAGTGGCGCCGTGACTTCATCTCACATCTTTGGCACATCAACCACTCGCAATGGATCTACCGAAATTACTCCCTCCATAATCACAAAGTTGGTTACCTCAAGCTGAAACAACGAGAGGCGGTGCTGCTCGAGATCTCTCGCCTCGCGGACCTTGACCCCTCGGAGCTGCCCCCTGAAAGCAGATTCCTCCTTGAGATCGACTTCCAAGATCTTGCTCGGTCGTCGACGGATCAGCAGTCCTACTGGCTCCTGGCGGTCAAGGCTGCCCGACGTGCTGGCCGTCGGCGTGCGGTGTCTACTTACCAGCAACGCCGTCTCGCTCGCGCCCGCGGACGCCGGCCGACCTCCTCTCGGCCCAAGCCGACGCGCCGCTCTCTGGGCACCCCGGAAGTCGAACGTGAGATAGCGGAGGCTTTCGCCGACCACCGCCCTACTCCTCGCAAGCGACCCTCGGTCCGCGCAGAAGAGTTCTCGTATGCATCCAACAAACGACGCCGGCCCGATTAGACCTGCCACCGACGGCGCTGCAGCTGCATGCGTCGATAGCCCCCGTGTCAAGTGGTGCACACTGAAGCACCTCTTCCCGGCGCTCCTGGGTTCGCGCTGACGGCGGGTCCCCTTTCGGACCTTGCGTCGCCTCGCCTGCGGCCTTGCTGCGGTGTAAAACGTGGCAATGGATGTCTATACGTTGCGGTAGCTCTATAATTGTATAATTTTCTATGTATCTGTATCTGTTCCTTGCTCTTCTTTTGTTTCTTTGTCTTTAGTGTTCAGGACAGTGAGGTTCTCAACTTTCCAGTTCTTTTCCCACATTTTGTTATCTTCTCCGGCCATTGTTTGATTGTAGAAATGTCAGTCTGCCATTAGCTACTGTCGAGCACGTTATACCCTTCCAATTTATATCTCCGCGATAACTCTGTTGCTGTTGCTTCGACGCATCTCTGCCTCTGGTCGTCAGTCAGGTGTCCCACCACGCTCGGATCCTTACTCAGTTTCTCTTGTTTACACTTCCAACAAAAATGTTGCTCATGGCTACCGTTAGTCATGAAGAGGTCAAAATTTTTTCTCAAAATTTTGTCCGACTATCGGGTGAGTGAGCTGAGTTAGTGGTCCAAGTTTGAAGAGAATCCCAGCACTTTAAAATTTTAGCCTAGATAGGCCAGGGGGATCTACTATCAATATCAACTATCAAGGTTGACTGTGTGGTGGTTATACTTCACATTCGACGAGAACAACCAAAACTTTGGTATTCCGCAGCAGTTTGAACCCAAACAAGAACTTTTGGACTTTTGGGGGGGTGCTCGTCCAAGGGTAAGGGTAAGGGTAAGGGTAAGGGGGAAGTGGAGCCAGGGCAACCCACTATCCAAGTGTGCCAAATTGCTGGCCCGTGGTGGTCTGCTGTCCCCCGGCTGTGCCTCTTCGCCCTGAACGCTGCCTGTGCCCTCACTAGATCCCCATGCGCTGGGGTCTGCTGCTGCCCCAGCTTTGCCAACAGGTAGCCCAAGTTCTGCTGTCCCCTTGTATCGTAGAGTCTGTCCATCGTCCGTGCGCCGAGGGGACAGCATTCCCGCCACCTCAGCCATCACGCATCTAGTTAGTTAGTACTAACGTTATGATTATATTTACAATAAAATACATGTACCCAAATTCAGTAGTTAGTTACCATAATACAAAAATAACACTTCATTTACTCCAGAATTCTATAATTCGATAAAGCCTAAAAATTGGGTTGCTCTGCCGCGCAGCGCCGCAAATCTTCCTCAGCACGCTCACAGCCTGCCCTGTCGTCCGTCTCGCTCTAGAGGTATCTATCGTACCTCGAGCTCCACCACCGAGTGCACTGCCCGAGCGAGTGGTCTCGGCAAGGTCTCGGGCAACGTCGAAGTCATCATATTTTTGCCCGCACCTCCTCCGTACAGTCCACAACATCTGCACCATGTCCTCCTCCTCCATCTTCGACGATGTCGACGTCGCCGGCTTCCCCGCCGACGCCCTCCCCGATCACTCCAAGTACCAGCATCCCCTCGTGGAGCGATACGCCACGAAGGAGATGTCGGCCATCTTCAGCCCCGCCATGAAGTTCACGACGTGGCGCAAGCTCTGGCTCGCGCTCGCAGTGTCCGAGCAGGAGCTGGGACTCGACATCAGCGACGAGCAGTTGCAGGAGATGAAGGACAACCTTTACAACGTGGATTTCGAGAAGGCGGGGGAGTTCGAGAGCAAATTCCGTCACGACGTCATGGGACACGTCCACGCCTTCGGGGAGGTGGCGCCCAAGGCCATGCCCATCATCCACCTTGGAGCGACGTCGTGCTACGTTGGAGACAACACCGACATCGTCCAGATTAAGGAGGCCCTGAAGTTGGTGAAGCAGAAGCTGGTCCAGACCCTTGCGGTGTTGAAGCAGTTTGCTGCCAAGTATGCTGACGTGCCCACGTTGGGATTCACTCACTACCAGCCCGCTCAGCTCACGACGGTGGGCAAGCGCGCCACGCTATGGATGCAGGATCTGCAACTGGATTACGAACGCGTCTGCCGGGAATTGGAGAACCTCCCCATGCGCGGAGTGAAGGGTACCACGGGGACGCAGGCCACCTTCCTCGAACTCTTCGACGGAGATCACGACAAGGTCAAAAGTCTCAACAAGAAGGTGTGCGAGCGCATGGGCTTCACCAAGGTGGTCGCCGTTTCCGGCCAGACCTACACGCGTAAGGTGGACTACCACGTCCTCACCGTCCTATCTGGAATTTGCCAGAGCGCGTACAAGATGTGTGGAGACATTCGCCTCCTGGCTAACCTGAAGGAGGTTGAAGAGCCCTTTGCCAAAAATCAGATCGGATCCAGTGCCATGGCGTACAAGCGCAATCCCATGAGGAGCGAGAGGGTGTGCAGTATTGCCAGGCACGTGATGAGCCTCCCCCCCAGCGCGGCGGCCACCCACGCGAATCAGTGGTTCGAGCGTACTTTGGACGATAGTGCCATTAGGAGGATCGTGCTGCCAGAGGGATTCTTGGGAGTGGATGTGGTGCTGAACCTGCTGATGAACATTGCTGACGGTATGGTGGTCTGGCCGAAGGTTGTGAACAAGCACGTCATGGAGGAATTGCCATTCATGGCCACCGAGGTCATATTGATGGAATGTGAGTATCTTGCATTGCACCGGCTTCTTTGGAGAAGATGCATACTTCCTGAGAACTCATGTTGGGAATCATCTCTCTCTACGTTTTGCACCACATTGAAATAGGCGTCAAGCAGGGAGGAGACAGGCAAGAGCTCCACGAGGCGATACGGGTGCACTCCATGGACGCCGGAAAGGTGGTGAAGGGAGAGGGCAAGCCGAATGACCTCCTGGAACGCATCGCGAAGGACCCCCTTTTCGCGGCGGTGCATGACAAGCTTGAGCAGCTCGTTGATCCCAAGCTCTTCATTGGGAGGTCGAAGGAGCAGACGGAGGAGTTCTTGGCAGAGGAGATCGATCCGATTTTGGAGACGGAGGCCAGTTTGCTCGATAAGGAGGTGGTGGATGGTGTGAATGTGTAGATGTTGGTATGCACGGTCTGGGATGGGTGGTGGACTTTGACTTGGAACAGATTCGGCTGTCAGGCCTAGTGAAAAGTTTGTTGAAGGAGAGTGTTTTTGGCCCCATATTTGCGTGCGCGGGGGTAGAACATAGGAGATCACATAATTCTGTGATAGGTGCTATATTTAATTATCATCTAATCATTCATGTTAGCAGCCGCCCCCAATGACGAGAACAATTTCCACAAATCTAGAGGGATTGTGCTTGCTGAAAGCCATGAGAGCATGGCCTTGGTTTATGAATGAGAGCAAGTTCGCAATACATTTTGTTCTCTCACATAGTCAGGGAAAAAGTTAAATACATCGTTAAACAATGAAAAGAGACTGTGTTTGACTTGAGATATCAATCAAGTCACATCATGATCACTTGCAATGCATTTGTTTGTTCAATATAAACAAGTATAAATGATGATGGATGTTAAGAGCTGTGTCCCATCATTTCAGTGCATACTTTCTACCTCACTGATTGATTTGATGGTTTCAACAGGTCAACTGTTTGCATCTGCATCCATGCTCTCACCAGGTGCCTACGAGAGCTGCCAGGAGTGTCACTGAACGAGTCACGACCATGGGCCTGAATAGTTGTTGTCAATTGATGATTTTCATATTGAGAGTGTTGATGCTTTGAGACAACAAGCAAATTGATGCAATAAGAATAAATCACACTCACGATGCATGCATTGTTGCAAATCAAGATATCACCCCTATCAAGACGCTCATGAAAGCAACACTCCTCATCAAGAGTATCGTCTAAAATGTCCATAGCAATGCGCAAGAATGTTGGAACCTTCCAATGCATTTTCTTGTGCGACGTCTCAATCCAGTGCCTCATGTAACGAAACCGCATCCTGTCGCCGTTCTCAACGTCAAAGATGGGATATGAGTTATAACTCATCCGGAGGGACATGATAGAGTCTGTTCGGCTCAGCTGGGTTCTCATACTGAGACGTCTCTTGCTGCCACTGCCTGATTCCATTATCTCACGCGTAACGGGACGGTGAAGCTCGTTCATCATGAAGGTTGGCATTTTACCATTCATTTTGTCATACGCATTGCAGGCATTCGCCACTTTGGACTTCCCACCCTCAGAGCTGGGTTGAATGCACATGAGTCCCACAGCATCATACACCTGTATAATTGAGTTGGACTTGGAGGTGAGGTGCCTTGCGAAATAAGCATTAAAGCAACAACAAAGACAAACCAAGTAGTTCACCTTGTCCTTTGACGCTCCATCTGTATGCCAATTTGCTTCGCAATTGGAAACAGAGAAAAGGATGTTGTCTGAATTTCCATCCATAGCATCGATGTGCTTATCCTGGACATCAAAAAGCCGTCCTCGAACAGATCCATCAACTGATCCGATGTGATTACAGATGATGTAGTACGCGAGTTTGGAGCATGCCACCATCATACCTGGAGTTGTATCACTTTCGAACTGATCCAGGTCGAGTCCCTTCAGGACGACCAGTCCCGTCTTGTGCAAGAGCTCGTTGCGCACAGACACAGCAAATGATCTGAGCGAGGAGAGTGAGCTCGAAGGAACATCACATTCAAGGTCAAGATTGTCAACAGAAATGTTGCCATTGTAGCATTTGAGCGTCACTTGATGCAGCTCCCTTTGGACTGCATCCGGTATGACAACAAAGAAAGCGTTCCTAGGGTGCCGCATGGCAGTGCGGCTCCAAGTCAGCTTTTTCGGTAGCATGCTCAGGGTATTCGCAGCTGCTGCCATGCTCGCGCTATTTTGCAACTGAGATGTGGGCTTCCGGACCTTGAAGATAAGGTGAAGAGGTACCCCATTCATTGATTCGAAGAAGGCGGAATTCCTTTTGAGGTGCTCAGGTTTGACCCTTGCCTCTTCGGCCGCAAGAATTTCGAATCCATTCCTCCTGGCTGTGCCCAAGTAATCCTCAAAAGTTTTACTGTATAGACGTAAGTTGATCCTCTCGCCTGACAGAGTGTTTGTGTGTCCCTCCAGGAGTTGGTCGCGAGATGCAAAATAGTTGCTTGCTTCATTCCGGTTGAAGCCAAAGTTTTCACCTGATAAGTGATTCATGTGAGATTCTGGAACAGATGGAGCAAGCAAGCGGAATGGAAATAAACATGTCTTACCATCGTGGTTTGACATGAATGGGTGGAGGACGCTGAACACAAAATGCCCACCCGGTTTAAGGAGCAAGAAGATGTCCTGCAATACAAGAGAATGCGCTTAGAATTGGAGAGGCATCTTGGAGAGCAAAAAAGGGTACAGTATCACTAACCTTGAACGCCTTATTCATGTCTGTGATGGTAAGGTGATTGAACACAGAAACTGCTGTGCATAGGTCAAACAGCCCAAGGTCAAACTGAGCCCCTGGCATGAGATTGGTCTGGTTGGTAGTTTTGAGCAGGGACTCCCTGAGCTGTGTTGCGCAGCCGTGAATGTAGGACTCCGCTCCTTGCCTGCAGGGGTGTGCGTTCGCGGCATCAACTGCAGACTGCCAGGCGTCTACCCCCACGGCCTTCGCCGCGCCCATGGACACGAGCTTGCGCGTGGTTGTGCCCTTGCCGCAGCCAATATCCAGGATTACAGACCCACGAACGTGCTCGCGACACAAATCGAGGACCACAGGCACCTCCGTGAAGTCGCTCATACGTATTGGTGCCAGCTTGCCCAAAGTCTGACGTCCATCATCCTCATCCCTCTCACCAATCGCATCGGCCATGGGATCAGTGGAGGAGTACTTGATGAGCGAATCGTAGAAGGCAACGCGTCCATCGAGCAGCATCTTGGTGCACTTGACCAACGTGATCCTGTCTTGCTTCGTCCTGCAGGTTGCCATGACTATCTCTCTTAGAGCCTCCGCATGGTCCTGATCCATATCTATGTGCAACAGCAGGAATTTGGCTTCATCGTTCGTAACGCTGATGCTGTTTCGAAGTCCTTGAAGCAAAGCCGAATATATCTTCGGCACAATTAGCTCCGAGCCGAAGTAAAGGGCGGCGAGCAGACCCAGCCGGCCCTGTTCAGAAGCATACTTCACGGCAGCATTCAGCTTGCTGCATATGTACCCAGGGATGAACTTGCTGTAGGATCTTTGCAAGACAGTCTCAACGAAGTCAACGAGCTGCTTATAAAGCTCTCGATGGGGGATGCCTTGGACAGACTCCCGTGGTATGCCGGCTTCCTCGCATTCCAGAAGGGTAGCCTCATCGTAGACCCCCATCTCCTCCTCCAAGTTGTCCTCTAAGATCTCAATGTGGTGCTCATCATCTAACTCTGCCAACAGTGCTCTGACGTTATTGATGAAGCTTGAGTTGAAGTGTGAGTAGGCAGAGAGGAATCGAAGAAGCATGTCAGCGGTTTCCTTTTTCCCAAAGGAGGCGCATGCAAGGTTGGTCAGTAGGTGGTGGTTGACAGCGCGGTGGGTCGTGGCATAATCTTCGAGGGCTGAGACAAACTCCTCCTCGCACGTGTGGGCTGGAGACAGCAGAGCCTCATGGAAGTCACCTGTCCAATCCAATATACAGCAAAAGTGGTTAGTTCCGTCAGAGAATGGGGAAGGGCACCATTGATTATGTCGCGAAATAATCTATTTGTTTGTACTCACCTTCTAATTCGCTGGTGTCATTGACGTTGGCCTTGAGCATGAAGCTCTTGAATTCATCGAAGTCAACCTGCCCGTCCTTGTCAGTGTCGAGAGCACCAATTGCCTTAGGGGTTGAGGAGGGACAGCGATAACGAGATGGCGTGAGAGACAAGCGATGTAAGGAATACACGTGACTGATGAATTGATATTGCGGTGCAGATAAGTAGCAGCAGTCCAAGCAAAAACTTCGGTCAAGCAACAACAAACGTTGCTGCAGGCAGTGCCTATTCTGCATCCCATGCGGCAGCAGAGCCAGAAGCGATCCGAAGTAGCCACAGTCAACAAAATGGTCGTCAAGTGCAGCCCTGATGCAAACAGTGCTGCCACAGTCGGCAGAACAAAAGCAACAGGATTAGGAGCAGTTGAGGAGCACTGCCACAGAAGCCACAGTCGATGTAGTTGCCGCAGTAGGTTGAAGAATAGAATTCTACCGGCTGAAATTGTGAACTCGCACGATAAAAAGATCGAGGCTCCACCATGATAACACCACTTGCCCCAAGTAAAAGTTTGCCCCTGCGACGGGCATAAGCAAAATTGTTGATCGAAGACAAAGACGACTCACATCTGCCAGCTCTCGATCCGTGGGCTCCCTCCCATCGTACAAACTCCTCAAAAACGCGCGTATCTCCTCCTCGTCGAGGCTCCCGTCCCCGTTCTCGTCGGCCCCCCGAAACAATTCCTCGACGTACGCCATAAGCGCCTCCCCCGAGCGAAATCCCGCCATCCGCGGCAACCGGTACGGCTCTCCCTCATATATCCTCCGCACGTCGTCCAAGGTGAGCGCGCGGGAGGCATGTCCCTCGAAACGGGAGGGGGAGGCCACCCACGCCTCCTCGAGGAGGGCGTCGAACAATCCCTCCCTGTCTCGTTTATAGTCCACGTCGTCGAGGAGCATATCGAATGCCTCCTCGTCGAGGACGTCCTTCCCCATGAACCTCAATTGATTCGACAGGTCGTCGAGGGATTCGCGACACATGTCATCCAACGCCTCGCCGGGGGCGTCGCCATAATTTCCGTAGGCGGCGAGCAAATCGACGCTCCTCGAGCCGTAACTGTCCACGGATTCCACGGACGAACGACGACGACGACTTGCGCGGCATTTCCGAGTGGACGAGTCGAGGAAGGAGGAAAGGTGGGCGAAGGAGGCGAGTCCGGAGGAGGAGGTGGAGATCGTCGAGTTGCGCGAGTATCGCGACATGGAGTCTCGACGCCTGTCCTCGGTCTTCTCGGCGGGCGCCGACGACGACTTGTTGTCATCGTCGAAGCCTACTCCATCGAAAGATGCGCCGTCAGTCTTCTTCTCGTCGATGTCGTGGGCGAGGCGGGCTCGGAGGGCGGATATCGCGCCGTCGACGGACGCTCGGACGGACATCGACGACTTCTTCTTCTGCCTCGACTCCTTCATCGACTGCGGCGCGGGCGCGGTGGGCGGGCGATCGTCGTCGTCGTCGGGGCGGCAGGCAGCGGCGAGCTCGATGCTCTCGTCGTCGTCGTCGCTGTCGTCGACGACGGGGATGGCGGGGTCCGAGGGGTAGGCGATGGCGGTCGTCATGGCGACGATGGATGATGGGTGAGGGTGAACGTGACCGTATGGTACGATGGTATGGTACGGGCGTCGAGAGAAGAGCGAAAGGAAGATCGACTGATTTTGTGATACAAATCACAGAGCGAGCGGCATCATGCATCGAGTGATGCATCATTCATTCATCGTTCGGTTCACCTTGGGTTCACACAGCAGGCACACACAGCAGCGCACACACACTACCATATCAGCTCTTTATGTCCAAACCTACGAGAAAATGGATTTAACGTAGGAACTGAA
>JALLBE010002207.1:0-12949 GCA_036939795.1 Thalassiosira mediterranea | reverse complement strand
CCGCGGCGGAGGCTCCTCCTCCTCCTCCCATGCCCGGAGGACCCCCGCCGCGGCGCTGGTGGTGGATCGCCAGGCGGCCTACTCGTCCGCCGCCCCCACCACGCCTTTGAACGCCGGAGGGGGGGGGATGGGGATGGGAGGTCTGTTGGACGGGGACGACGCGTGGTCCTCCGCGCTCTCCCAATTCGGGGGAATGTCCCTTGCGGCCGACTTCCTGGCGGCCGACTCCGCCGCGAAGGAGAAGGCTCCCCCCAAGGGAGCGCCTCCGGGGATGGAGCCCGCCAAGCTTGTGGACGGATTGTTCGAGGAGGACGAGGATTACAAATTGGAGGAGGAGGCCAAGCTGGGGGACGGCGACGGGGGGGAGGGGGGTCTCGGCGGGGGACTGGCGGCGTTGCTGGGGGAGAGCGCCGCGAGGGAGGACGCCGAGAGGAGGAAGGCCAAGGCCGCCGCCTCCAAGGCGGACGATAAGAAAAAGGAGGACGGACCCCCGGCGGCGGCCGAGGCGGAGAAGCCCGGCCCGCCCGCGCCGGGTGGTCCCATGCCGCCTCCCCCCGCCCCTCCTGGAGGCCCGCTGCCGCCCGGCATGATGATGCCTCCCCCCCCGGGGGCGCTGCCGCCCGGCATGATGCCCCCCGGGATGATTCCCCCCGGCATGATGCCGCCTGGAATGATGATGCCGCCCCCGCCCCCGGGTGCCATGCCTCCGGGCATGATGCCCCCGGGCATGATGCCGCCACCCCCCCCGGGAGCCATGCCTCCCGGCATGATGATGCCGCCTCCCCCCGGGGCGATGATGCCTCCGGGCATGATGCCCCCTCCCGGCGCCATGCCGCCGGGAATGATGCCCCCCCCGCCCCACATGATGCACATGATGCCGCCGCCGCCCCCGCCCCCGCAGCAGCAGGGACCGCCGCCGCCCGGACAGCAACGGCCACAGCCGCAGCAGGGGGCGCCCCAGAAGCCGCCCGAGACGGAGGCAGCGCCCAAGCCCGACGACAAGGAGTTCCCCGCGCTCGGCGCCTCTGCGCCGGCCCCCGTCGGCGACGACTCGGGCGAGGAGAAGGAGGAGGAGAAGGTCGCGGACGAAGAGGAGGAAGCCTCGGAGCCAGCGGCGCCGCAGCCCGTGCCGCAGGTGCAGGTGCTTCCCCGCGTCGAGATCCGACTGCTCTTCAACGACGCCGACCCCGCCGCCGACCCGGTCGACGCCCGTCGCGTCGCCACCAAGCTCATGCCCCCCCGCGACGTGAACTTCGTCGTGCACTCCATGCTCCGTCCCCTCCAAAGCCTCGACGCGTACAACGACGATTACTACCACCGGAGCGTGGTGGACAGGAGGAAGCGCATGGGCATGGGAGGAGGAGGGGGTCCCGGCGGCGGCGGCAATGGGGGAGGGGGCGCCGTACCGGTGTCCCGCGAGGCCAAGGCCCTCGCCGAGGAGCGCGACGCGAAGTTCCGCGAGGCGGTCCGCGCCCGCGCGAGGGAGTTTGCCGAGGAGAAGAAGAGCCTCGGGCAGATGGTGAGGACGAACGTCTCGCGGCCCAAGGCGCTGCTGACGACGCCGGTGCTGAAGAAGGAGGAGGGCAGGGGGGAGGGCGGCGACGATGCCGACGGCAATGGGTCCTCCGCCAACGATTCGAGGTACGAGCTCGAGCAGCGTCGGGAGAGGGTCAAGCTGTGGAAGGCCCGTGTGGCCGTCGACGGGGGGTACACCGCCTTCCTCTCGCTGGCCGAGCTCCGTCGCCTCATCCAGGCGTCGGCGGGTGACGCCCCCGGCGTCGTCGGCGAGCTCATGGTCGACGTCAAGGCGAACGTTGACAGGCTCCACTCCTCCCTGGGCATCAGCATCGGCGTGGGCGAGGGCGGGCGGAAGGAGGCCGAGGTCGACGCGTCCCGACTCGGGAGCGCCCTGTCCCTCCCTAAGGGGCGGGTGCTCTTCGCCCGATCGATCGAGGAGGGGATACTCCCCCACCATAGCGCGTGCCGCGCCCTGCCCGTAGCGTTGGGGTGCGTGGCTAGCCGACAGCCGTCGACCCCCGCGGCCGAGGGGGAGGAGAGGCTCCTACGCGCGTTGACGGTCCTCGTGCGCACGCCCCAGCCGGCCGTGGAGGCGGGGATACTGTACGGCTGTCTCGATTCGCTCGTGAGGGGCGCCGCCGTGGCCGCCGACGGCGGCAGGGGGGGGACGTTGGATCTGAAGAACGTCACGGGCAGCCAGGCGAGGATGGGACTTTTGCACTCGATACTGTCCGTGGGGAAGGCGGCGTGCGGGGCGTCGGGACCGGAGCTGGCGAAGGACTGGGCCGAGAGGGAAGGCGAGTTCATGGGGCTATTGCAGGGCGTGCAGAAGTGAAGGAGATTGGATGGGGGTAGGGGGACGATACATTCTTTTAGAGATACAAAAAAGCGGGGATTAACTACAGAAATGATATTAACTTAACATATGAATATACTACTTTAACGTAGCACAGCCTTGGTGGCGTTGGTATGTTTTTGGATAGCCTCTTGCACACATCATACACAAGGGTATAGCGCATAAGCCTAGCATGTGTAAGAGACGTTGCTTGCCATCAATCTTGTTACAACTGGACCTTATGTGCAGTGCCTTTTGGCCCCATTGCTTTGGCACGCAAGATTGCGAGCGATGTCGCACTCAGGCTCAGTTTCTTGCCCTCTGATGGTTTACACCAACGTGAGTAACTCCATCCTACCAGCAGAGCGCGTCAGGACCAATACCCGGGCATCGATAATGGTGGACATCGTTTTGGCTGGAACGTTCCATGATTGTAACCTCTGAACCCACATTTTGAGTTCTTGTATCGTATGAAGAGAACACTGCCAGTCTTGACCTCTTGATCTTGAATAAAAGGAGTTCGAAACGTACGATTCAATCGTACCCCTTCATTTGCGCATCAACTATTTAGCGCGTTCCATCATTGTTCCACAGGTTCCAACCTCATAGCCTTGAGCAAATGTTCTCATAAACCTGATAACAAAGTAAATGCAACTATGGTAAATACGCTCAGACATCACCTCCTCGCTTTGGCTCTGGTTGTAAAGGGAATAGTAGTTTCTGCCCAAGCCAACCTGATCCGCTCTATTGGTTTGGAAGTGGCGAATGATGCACAATTCAATGTCATTTTGGGTCGCAGAATGCAGATGCTAGACGACGACACGATGGTCTCCTTGGGCCCCATGATGTGTGACATGTTTGAATCTGAAGAATTCCAAGACAGTTTCGCAGAGGAGACAGCGGCCCAGGGCGTCGTGTGCTCGGATTTTGGTTGCGATGATACAGATGTTGATGTCCCGAACTTCATAGCAGATTGTAGTATTGACGGCGAAATATGCGAAGAAGAGGCGGGCGAGCGTTTCTGCTTCACAAACATGCAGGCTCAAATAAGTTTTGGCCTCGATTTTGTGGACGAGAGTCAGATCATTGCGGCCTACTGCGGCAACTACACAAGGTGAGCACGAGTGTTGCTTGCATCGCTCCAGGTGTTTGTGGCAAACACAGTTCGAAGTCTATTTACACTTTCGTTCGAGTAGATGAGCTAACTCATTCTTGTCGTGGTGCGCAGCCCGACATACATGGCCGAAATGGGGTATGGATGCTGGGCACTCAACGCCACAGTAGACTTACGGGCTATGGTAGAAGACCTGATCATGTCCGACGAAGCAAACTTGACCACAATGGACGAGGAGGCACTGAAATACTTCGAGATTGATGGCTGTCGCGGAGAATTCAGCGATGGCACGATATGCCATTGTGACTCTTGTGGTACTAGTTGGGAGGTGAGAGTGTCGCCCAACTCACATCACATCCTTGCCTAATCCTTTGCTCAAGCTCATACTACTCGCTCTTAAAAACAGATCAAGTACATATGCGACAACGATCTAAGCAGCCAGTGCATTGACTTAGGTGCAGTCGAAGTAGCCAATACGCCTGGTGCTGACTCTCCCGAAATAATCAAGTTGTTTCCTACTTCTGGTGTACCAGCCGAGCTTCCAGATGATGATACTGATCCAGACGCTCGTGACATCAGCAATACCGAGGATACCACTTTTGGTGATGCTGATGCCGCGCTCGGCGATGAGCGAATCTTCGATCCCCGCGCATGCTCAGAAGAGTTCAAATACTGGAAAGATCCAAACGAACAGAGCGGAACCGTTGTGATTGACGAAGAGACTGGCCAACAAACGCTGTCTGCAGTAAGTATGTGTGCAATATTTGTGGCAGAGAGTGATGACTTGCGCATTGCAATTTTTTCTAATGTGCTCCTTCCATTGTCGATCCAAGCATCCTTTTTACACAGATGATTCTTTCCAGGAAGTCGCAGGTAAATTTGATGGTGTGTGCACCCAAACTGGTGAGAGTCGCTATCTTTGCATTCTCGCCGCCAGTGATGCAAACGGGAGTTTGACCATGACAGGAATTAAGCAGCTCGAAGGCTCAGATGGTACTGATCCTGCATGGGTGGGCACGTATGTACTCACAGGCGGCACTGATGAATATGCAGGGGTTGCTGGCTATGTGACTGCCATCGATGCCACAGATTACGAGATCATTGATGTCTGCATCCAGGATTAATCCATGAAGCAATAGTCCAGATCATGATGCTCTTTGACTGCATGATGCAGACATAGACACTTCTGCTACTCTTACAAGAAAACTTGCTTTGAACTGCATAGGAGGAGAAATATGCTAACATGATTTCTCTGCGAGTGATGAAACAACACTACACGATGCCAGTGCGATTCCGTCATGTGCATAGAGTCGTTTGAATAACACAAGAATATTGATAAATGAAATTGCTCCTATTTCAATAACATATTATCAAAACGTAACCAGAGGCCAACCAACTGGAAAAAGGTGCACATCGGTATAATTTCTTGTCATTCGACTCTGCGCAATCAGCCCACTGTGGGTAGGTGCATGGTTGACTACACGTCATGGTAATAATCCGTGGTAGTTGGCCCACAAGTAGTCTTTCATTTGTTTAATGAAACCGTACGAGTCAACTCTGGAGCTAAAGATACACCCCATACCGCTTCAATTTACCATATCAGGTTTTGAATATGCGATCGTATGGAAGCCTGGCTTACGTCCGCCATTTCAACTTGCAAAAGTGATACCCTCAGCTTAGAGGGTGGCATCCCAGTATGTCGGCCCAGCAGCTACAGAAAGGTTGAGGAAGTCAGCAACGTAGATAAAATAAAGGGAAAACAGTATTATGGAAGATCTTCAGTAGACTTACCGGGAATGACTCGGATGATGTTGGCGGCACCGGGAGTTCCCAACGGGAACCCTGCAGTTACTACGATCAACTCCTTATCGCCACGTACAAGCCCCTTCTTCTTACAGATATCACAAGCCACCCAAAGCATGTCACGGAAATTGTCAGGGTTAATGCGATCATCGGGGCAATATTCGGGATAGATGCCCCATGACATGGCACTATTTGGACACACAGGGAGAAATTTAGATGACGAACATGCGAAAGAAGCCAAATGACGATAGTTTGCTCCGATGACTGGCACAGCACAACTCACAGGTGTCGGCAAGTTTCTATTACTGGAGAGATGGCGAGGACGGGCTGGCTAGGGCGCTTCATGGAGGCCTTGCGTGCTGTATCGCCTCCATGAGTGAAGCTCGCAATACACTTGGCATCCACGTTCTTAGCGACCTGCCTTGCAGCCAAGATGATGGCAGACGCTGAGGTACCATCCGTGATCATGGGTCTGTTGCTCTGGAGATACTTTACATAATGTGGATCGCCCTCAACTCTGTTGATGATTCGCTGTTGCACTGTCAAATGTCGAGGTGAATATAAGATGGTGAGTATCATACAACCAATATATGCACGAAGAGATCACGAGACTTACTCAGCACTGATTCCTCAGGATACTGAACATGGACGCGATGCCATTTTATGAGATCAACACAACCTAATCACGGTACTTGAGAAGGGGGAAAGACAAAATACTTGGAAACTAACCATTCCCGCAGCACTCTCAGCGCTAAGCATAATTGCATCCGCTCCATCATAGATCGCCGTGGCCGCATCTGAGGCTTCTGCCCGAGTGGGCGTCGGAGATTCGATCATGCTGATTTTGGAAAAGAGATTGAAGTTGTCACGTTTTAGGGGTAGCAAATCGGTGTACTGTACACGCCGTAAAGATCATGTGTGCACTACCAAATCGTATACACGCACAGTCTAGTCTTACCTCTCAAGCATCTGAGTGGCCACAACGACAGGCTTTCCCTGTGCACGACACTCGTCGATGATGGTCTTCTGCAAGACTATGGTGACATAACGAGGCAATTCGATGAGGTTACGACTCACATCAAAGGAACACACATGAGATATGATTCATGAATCGTAACGTACTGGGAACGTCCTCGGGGGCGCATTCAACTCCCAGATCTCCACGGGCCACCACTGGAAAGTTGTAAAAATGACAGCGTAACCGGGTCGCTATTGAGTATGCTGCAACGCGAATGAGCACACGAGATGAGCGCCAATTCATCAACTAGACTCACTGATTCCATCGCAGAGGTCCACAATCCTCTCTAGCGAGTCATCGTAAAAGCACTGAAACAAAGATGCACAAAGTGAGTCAATGGGATCTATGAAGTCGGCAACAATCACAAGTTCAATGTTGCCTTCGTCGCGGTTTTACGTACGCTGGGTTTCTCGATCTTCGCCATGACGTGCGGTGGGCATGGGTTCTGAGGACTGGGAGCAGAGCACATCGAAAGCAGCAAGGAACAAAGGAGCGCCTACAATGTGAGCTGGACGCGCATACAAATGCAAGAAGACGGCGAACGCCCGAGTACTTCAGGCACTCTTACTCGAACTCGTAGATAAGACGTTTGATCTCGACGATGTCCTCCGGCCTCTGGACGAAGGAGAGGGCGACCCAATCGACGCCGATGCCGAGCATGTATTGAAGGTCTTCCCTGTCCTTGGGAGTGAGGCAACTGATCTGCAGGATGGAGTCCGGCGTGTTGACTCCCTGAAAGTACAGAAAGCGCAAATCGAGTGTGAGAAACGAGGATATGGTACGGACGGATGCGTAAGTGTGAGATATTTCGTGATTGCATCGGTACCAGGTACGAGGTGCATCACCGTCATTTAATTCCAACCAGGACGTACCTTCCTGTCCTTGATCCTACCCGCCACCTTGACCTCGCAATCCAAATACCCGGGTCCCTTGCCGACCACCTCCAACCTCATCTTCCCGTCGTCCACCAACAACGCGTGCCCGATTTCGCTCGCCTCGATGATCTCCGGATGCGGCAACATCACGCGCTCGCACGTCCCGGGACTCTCGTCGAGATCGAGCCTGAATATCTGACCGGCGGTGAGCATCTCTCCGTCGGCATTCGCGAAGGTTCCCACGCGCAGCTTGGGGCCCTGGAGATCGCCCAGGATGGCGATGGGATGATCGTACTTCGCCTCCACGGCGCGGATGATGTCGAGGAGTTCCTTCTTCTGTGCATGTTCGCCGTGACTGAAGTTGAGACGGAAGACGTCCGCGCCAGCCAAGAAGAGCTTCTCGACCATCTCGAACGTAGAAGAGGCGGGGCCGAGGGTGGCCAACTGCTTCGTCTTCTTCCTCCAGCGTGGACTGGATTTGAAGTCGTCGGATCCGACGACGGGAGGTCCCTCCATCTCGACGGCAGGGTGGGCGGCGGAGTTTTGGGCGGCGATGGAATCCATCATGGCTTTCATTTGGGCGTCGTAGGCGGCCATGCTGAAGAGGGCGGTGGGCGACGAGGGCGACGGGGTGGCCCGCGACGAGGACCGGACGATGCCGGGGGCGGGTCCGAAGGCGTCGGTGGTGAGCGCCAGGAGGGAGCCCAGGGCGGCGGAGAGGAGCTTCATGGTTGTTGCTATTGACTCTTCCAACTCTTCCTTCTTGATACAGCCTGCTTCTTCGCGGAGTGAGAATTGGAGCAGACGTGATTGTGAGAAGAATGATGAGATCAACGAGCCAAAACCCCCGCCCGAGGCACGCTCTCACGCGCTGCGATCTGCTGCGATGCACACTGCATCCTCGAGGGGGGGATGGAGAGGGCGAGAGGGAGAAGCAGTGACGTTGGCGCCTGTTTTCGGCGGAGATGCACTCGATTTTGTGAAGCTCTCTCTGCTCTCTCACTGACAAAAGATTTGTGGCAACATTCGACACATCAACGATGGAATTCATAGATGAAGGACACCGATGTGTCAAGTTATCAATTTACGGCATTTTTAGATAATGAAGCATTTGTATACGGAGGAATTAATACAAATTGTAGACATGGTAAATAGCGTACGCGTATTGTACATATCCGAAAATTGAGTACGTCACGTCACGACGTGATCACGACAAGTCACGTTCAATGGCCTAATTTCACGGGCGGGCGGCGCGGGGGGACGACGCCCAGCGCAAAGTTACATTTGCAAAACGCGTGCCCAAAGCATATCGCCAATTTACTACCTCGTCAGGCTTGTGTAACTAATCGCCAAAAATAAAAGGCCTATGCTGTCCCTTTCATTTCAACTTTCACCCGACCTTGCCCGACCCATCTTTTTTCCCAACTCCTCACTCCACCACACTTCTCACACACACTTCGCAGAAACAGCCCCACCATGGCAGGGATGTTGACCAAGTCCCTCCTCCTCTCGGCGGCGGCCGCCGCCGCGTCCGCCCAATCCTATCCCAGGACTGACGATCCTACGCGCGTCACCAGCGGCGCCGAATCCGCCGACCAGCGGATGCGTCGGACGAACCTGCGACCGAGGGGGTCGTCGCAGGAGTCGTCATCCTCGACGACGGAATCGGCCATCGTTCGAGACCTTCTCGACGACAGCGGCGTGGCGCCCGATCTGAAGATCATCGGCGGTACGCCGGTGACTCTCGCTGGAAAATATCCTTTCATCGTGTCCGTGATGTATTATGGATCCCACCTCTGCGGAGGATCGGTGAGTCTCCGCTGTTATTCTTGCAGACGTCAAATATAATGCAAATTTGTTCGAGCGCTCATCTTCCTTCGCGAATGCCGTTTCCGCGCTCATTTTATTCAGCTGGTGGCGGAGGATATAGTCCTCACCGCCGCCCACTGCTCCGGATACGCCACCGAGGTGGAACTGGGCCGATACGACAAGACCGTCCCCTTCGACGAAAACATACACGAGAAGCTCGAGGTGGCGTACGAGATCAAGCATCCCGGGTGGAATCCCTCCACGGTCGACAACGACTTCATGCTCGTGAAGCTCGTCGCTCCCAGTGAGAAGGGCAGTTTGGTGAAGTTGAACACGAACGGCGCCCTGCCGTCCATACCGGGAGAGCAGCTCACGCTCATGGGATGGGGAGACACCAACGTGGATCCGGACGTGAACGATCCTAGTACGCAGCTGTTGGAGATTCAGCTGGAGTTCGTACCCGACACCATGTGCAGGATGAAGCAGGGGGCGTTGCCCACGGGAGATTATGTTAACTATGGACAGCGGCTGACAGATAACATGCGTGAGTGTGTTCTTTATTGCGTGCATTATCGTACTTGGCAAATTTGTCTCCAGTCAAGCTGTCAACACATTTGCTAAGACTAAGCCCCCGTCTTGATTTGCATCGTCTACCATAATGCAGTGTGTGCAATGGACGAAGATGGCGGAAGGGGGGATATGGCAGTGGATGAAGATACATGTGTGGGAGATAGTGGAGGGCCTATGATCCTTGACACCGGTAGCGAGCAGATACAGGTAGGCCCCCATCATTCCTCCTTCACACAGCTCCACTTGACTCTTATTATCTGGCATACATCTTTACTAACTGAGATATTGCGCGAAACATCTTTCCCCCGTACCCCGCAGGTTGGCGTTGTCTCGTGGGGAATAGGTTGTGCATCGGTAAGTGTTTGTGATAGTTGTTTCAGCCCCTGATTACAGGGAATACAGCTCACTCTGTCGGGCTGCTTTCAACTGAAATTGGCAGGAGCAATTCCCGGGAGTCTACTCCAAGGTCAGCGCCCAGTATGATTGGATCGCGAAGTCTGTTTGCGAGCATAGCAGTGGTTTTGCCCCCGAAAGTTTCAACTGTGGGGACGAGGAAGGTTCTGCAGGGGCCGCATTCCCCCTACTCGACGACGATAGCGAAGATTCCAGGTCGTCGGTGACCTTAGAAGTCTCCCTAGACGAGCAACCAGAAGAATTTTCCTGGGTTGTCTCCACGCTGAATGGCGAAATCAGTCAAATGGTCGCCGCAATTCCTCCTGGCTTCTACACAGGCTACTCCAATTACACCTTCCACCACAAACTCCACGTGAATCCCAACCAATTTTATCGCATCAGTTTGCGTGATACATTTGGCGACGGGTTGAAAGGATATGTAGCTGTGTACAGGGGAAACATTCCCATTTTGTCTCACTTGATCATGTATGAGCGCTTGTTTCACGACGAGGACAGTAATGAGATGAAGAGGGTTGATCACGCATTCTCCACTGCGAAAGACCCACAAGCCTGGTTGTCTCTGTCCATCACGTTTGACAAATTTCCCAAAGATTTGTGGTGGAAGCTCGAGAGCGAGACTGATGCTGTCATCATAGCGCATCGCGCCCCTGGTTGGTACAATGAGCGTTTTGAGTTGATGACCATCGTGGAAAAGATTCCCGTTTTCACCGGGCGCCCGGACGTGAACTATCGATTCACCGTGGGTGATTCTTATCCTTGTGCCGACGATCCAACCAAAACATGTGGAGATGGAATTTGCTGCAACTATGGAAATGGAGAGGTGAGGCTGTTTTCAGGGGATCCTGTCGACAACATTCTTCTTTGGAGTGGTGGTGATTATGGGTTGAGCCACTCGGTGCTGATTTCGCCTCCTGCTCAATCAATCGCGTAAGAAAGCATTCAAATGCTTACGCTGGGCACAGTACGTTACTTTGTATCAATAGACAATAAATATTTCACATTTAATGAGTTATTCCTGTTATCACTTCATTTCAACCCGCACACACTCATATCCACCAACGCCCCACCGTGCAGATTCTTATTCTTTACTTTCTTCCTCCTCTCAAGAAATTCACTGAAACCCTCAAATTCATTGATCTGTGTGCTTGTTAATTTGTTGCCGTGTAGATTCAAATCAATTAACGCTGTGTCCACAAACAGTGCAGCAGGAATGGGCTGTGGATTAGACGATGTGAAATTAGTTGACGTGACTTGGATGTGATTATTCCTCAGAGATAGTGTCTTAAGCTTTTTGAGCTGCCCGAGCTCAATTGGAAGAGAAACTATGACGTTGTTGTCCAGGTTCAGCTCCGTCAGTGACACTGCAAATGAGAAACACGTACAAATTAAGCAACTCCCATCGAGACGAACAAATGACATGCAATTCAGACCATATGAGATGCAGAACTCACACAAATTGCTTATTTCGCTAGGAATTGCTGCCAGGTTATTGTTGCTCAAGTCCAACTTTTCAAGTGGTAGCTTTGGATCACAAATTTGTTTCGGTATGGTCGAGAAGGAATTTCCAGGCAACTTCAACTGTTTCACTGATATTTCAACGACCGAGTGTGGCAAAAATATGTGAGGTACCATCCTGTGGTGATTTCTATCATATTCTGAAGCACCCAAATCTTACCCTTTGGTGGTAAAATTGGAAACGATTGATTGGCAGGATTTTCAAGTTTGTTGTTCCCAAAGGAAATGGTTGTCAGCTTTGACAGTTTGGACAACGGCATCAAAGCTGCACTGGACAGAGCATTGTTGTCGCAGTTGAGAGATTTCAACTCTTTCAGGTTCCAGATTTTGCCCAGACTTCGTATCTTATTTTTTGATAGATCCAATGTACGAAGAGATGTTATCCTGTATATGCATTTTACCATTGGTCCGCAAACAGCACGATTGCAATGGAAAGAAAGATATGTTGAGGTTAGCGAGAAACGGAGAAAGCAGAGATCTGAGCTATAATTGACGGCATCTGCGTGAACTCACTGAAACACCTGCTCGGGTATCTCCTCCAACCCATGTTCCGTGAGAGATAATACTGGCGGACGTGTAAAAAATGCATGCATGAGGTGTTTAGCGGCAGTGCGGATTGCAACCTACAACCGAGTCAATCTGACTCACTGTTCGTTTTTTGAGCATTCTCCAGTTTCTGAGTTCGTGGGAATAGTATTATGAGATGCAATGCAGTGAGACCAAAAGTTGTGAGCTAAGTGCCTCGAAGACCTTCATCAACCCCGAAATACTCTCTGAAATAACCCCGAAATACTCTCTGTAATATACGCCCGAGGATCATCGCTGGATGTGAAAGCGTCGCTCTCCGAATACACACGTCCTCGAGACGCACCTGAGCGACAACTTTCTTCCCAGTTTTGTTGTGAGGTTCTTTCGACCCAACGGTGCCCTTACGCACCTGAGCGACCACCTTCTTCCCAGTCTTGTTCGTGGGTTTGGATCCGGAGTTCCCCATGATGACCGTGCTATCTTGACAACACCAACGTGGCTATATCGCGGGTTGATTCGACAGGACGCAAGGTAGGTTCACGGAAGAAGGTGCGATGGATGTGAGTCAAGAGCGCGGACGGGGTGAATCGATCGGGAGATGCGACCGGAGGATGAGACGGCGCGGCGGCGGTTTGCGACGGGGAGAGCAGAGGCGGGCCTGCTGAGGTTTGGTTATTGTACAATACAACGCCGGCAGCAGCGTCGACCTAGTGGGTATGGTATGAGGGCACCGCCCGTTATGTTTCCTACCATGCATTGTCGTGCAACGCGTTGAGCGTTGAAGAGGCGAGAGACGAGAGACACCATGGGATTAATATTCATATGTGCGCACGCGTGTATGCCCCATAAAATAATGAATCTCAAAACAACACTACCTAAAGATACGTATTATTTCCCCCCCTTTGTTATGATTGCCCCGTAATTTTTGGTGACATTCCTTTTTGGCGCGC
>JALLBE010002204.1:0-11228 GCA_036939795.1 Thalassiosira mediterranea | reverse complement strand
TACCAAATGCCATAAGCATTTGTTAGCAGCGCTGCCAGCGCTGCATTAGCTGTGACCAGAGATCGTAAAGAGCGACTCACTTGTCGTTCAGAACCTGTTCGATGTCGCACATTTTCCTCACAAGGTTTCATCTACTTATGTACCTACATAGTACATATATGTAGGCGTAGCAAGGCCTTTTTATTTTTGCTAGCTGGACCTGATTGCTTGGGTACCTACAAATGGCACTTCGCAGGAGATGGTGTTCGAAAGCATATTCGATATATATCACGCCATCGGTCGCTTGTGTGTGCTTTTCTTTCTCACATCTTGTGTTGTTGCAGTTGTTGCCCGCCTTGGTGACTTTTGTGGTTGATGTTGATGGCAAGAGAGACTCGAGCATGCGTGTCTCGCCTTTCACCTGCTGCGGCGACTACGTAGACTGCGCTGGCGGGCACAACCATCCGTCAAACTTTTACCATCCTTTTACACACTGCATTGCGTGCTTCCGCGCTTGCTTGCACGCCACCCATCACTTGCCACTTGCTGGATGGAGCCACTATTTTCAGGGACTTGATCGCTTGCTCCCTTCACTCCACTCCCCTGCACGCAAGGCTCGACGCCGAGTGAAGCAAGTGGCCTTCCCTTCATCGGCGCCACCTGCTCATTCTCGGCTAGGGTTCGCCCACCTCAAGGCTCAAGGCCCGCTGCTCTCTGCAAGCTCGGCATAACCTCCCGAAACCTCGCAGAGCTTCAAAGCTTCAATCGCGCGCCTCTCTCTGCCGACTGGTCGGTGCCAATAGTTGCCGATCAAATTTTTATCATCGGCATCAACGCGAGACAGCAGGAGCAGCTGGTCCCCAGGTCCAAGGGGCTTCGCCGTTCGCCCGCCCCTCAAATAGCTTCAGCTTGAATGGTTCGCCCTCACAGTCTTTGACGAAGCCACCCATTCACACCCCCTGCTCTCCCAGAGAGCAGCGCCGCCATCGATCCATTGCCAAGAGAGAGAGAGATTTTTTCCCTTCCCCCTCTACCCTCTATCGCGGCATGGCACAATTTTGCACAGTCACACGAACGATCGATGCCTCCCCCTCCTATCCATCCCCTAGACGTCCTTAATACCTCCCCCACGGCGCCATCAACTCGGTGCCAATACCATCCCGTCACCGCTTAAGCGAGACCTTCCCTGCACAAACTGTCGAGAGCGACAGGCTTTGACGGGCTCCTCATAATATTGGCCACATGGTGAGTTCCCCGTCTTTGTTTTAAGTTCAATGGGTTCCGTCCATGTCGACGGACGATCTCGGACCGGAGCGATTGACTGGTTGACATCGAGCGATGCATCCACATCTTGTGCGCAATCTTGACGCGATCGTGACGCTAACCATGTGAACTGCTCTCCTCCATCCCATTTCTGGCCACATTTTCATCGCAATTTCACTCGCGGCGTCACTTGCCTCCTGCATGCACCCTACTCCCTCCAATCCTCATGGCGATGACCTCTCGCTCGCTCCCATCCATGATCTGATTGACAGCCACCATCGCTGTGAACGACAGCATCCACCTGTAAATAATCACCCAACATCATCACCACCAACCATCACAGCTCTCCTCGCCAGAGCCAGCCGTTCGAGTCGCATCCCCATCGAGCCCAATTTTTCTTTCAGGGCACTAAGGAGAACGACTTCATTCACATCTTCAGCATCGACGGGACTGAAACCGACGAGCCATCACCCAAGGTCTGACTCTAGTCTCTCTAGGACGCGATGTCTCCCCCCAGTTTTGAATCTCCCGCGGGGAGCGTCGTCGGAGCCGCCGACGATTCCTCGCTCGGCCGCAACGACGACGATTTTGAACCCACCGTCGTCTGCGAGGTCGAGCGGACCGTCAACTTCGAGTCCCACAATCAAGGACACCTCGATCACTCCGGTCGCTCCGCCCACGGGAGCGGCCACGCCGGAGCGGTGACCACCGACGAGAGCCACCAGGGCGACGTCGAGTCCGGACAGGAGTACGGGTGCGACGAGGAGGTTTACCGAGCGATCCACCACCACCACAAGTCCACCACCAACGGCAACAGGGCGCGGAGCGACTCGGGGGCCGCCGACTCCCACTTCTCCGACGTGGCCGGCACCATCGCCGCGGCCGCCGCACGGGCGATGGAGCACGTCGACGTCGACGGCCTCTGCGCCGAGCTGTTCTCGAGGGAGGGGGAGGACCTCATGACCCACGAGGAATTGGAGGAGGCCGTGGCCGGCGTGGCCGCGGCCGCCTCCGGGGGAGAACTGGCGGCCTTAGCTGCCGCTGGAGGGGTCGGGGCCGCCGTGTTGGCCGGAAGCAATAATGCCGGGGGAGGCCTCGGAGCCCGGGAGGGTCACGACAGGTGGGTGGTCACGCCGGTGGCCGCCCCGGCCCCGGCAGTAACTGCCGCCGCAGGAAACCCCGTCTCCGACTGCGCGAGCTCCATCTCCACAGAGGGCAGCCTCAGCGTGCCGAGCACGGTCGTGGTGCCGAGCGTCGCGTCCAAGGTCCCTCCCAAGTTTCCCCTGCCCACCTCTCCCCTCAAGGCCCAAGTTGCTGCCGTGGGAACGGCGAGGCTGGTGGCGGCAGCTCCGGGGGCCACCCCCGGCATGACCTCCATGACGAGGCAGGTGACCCAGCAGCAGCAGCAGCAGCCCGACTACGGGGCCTTCGTCCCCCCGGCGTGGCAATTTTCCANTGACGAGGCAGGTGACCCAGCAGCAGCAGCCCGACTACGGGGCCTTCGTCCCCCCGGCGTGGCAATTTTCCAACCAAGGCCACGATGCCGGGGCAGGAGGAGGAGGGTACGAGCGTCCCGCCAAGAGGGCCGCCATCGCGCCAAGGAACGCCGCCATTGCCCCGAGGGCACCGCCTCACCCGAGCGCCGGAAGGCAGCCCCAGGCCCAGTCGGGATCCCAGGCCTACAGGCCCCCTCCACCCCCGCGGGAGGGGGAGGCCGTCTGCTCCCGCTGCCATTACCCCGGCGCCGACGTCAGGGTGCGTTGCGGCTCGACCGAAGGGCGGGGATGCGCCTACCACGCCCGGTGCCTCGACATACTCCACATCTGCCGCGAGGCGAGCAACCAGGATGCATCGTCCCAGGATTCTGCCGGGCGGGGGGGCAAGGGCGGGGGCGGAAGCAACAACAAGGTCAGGGAGGTCGCAGTGCGAAGGTGCCCGTGCTGCTCGGGACCCTCCGACGGCATCGAGATCCTCCCGCTTTGCTTCGCCGAGATGGACCGCGTCCAGCGCTCGGCGCGCGAGGCGTGGACCAACTCGGGCCTCCTCGGCGGAGGAGGAGCCGCCGGCGCCGGATCCAAGCGTTCCCACCAGGATGCCATGATGCTCTCCTCCGGCCTGCTGACGCTCCCCACGTCCATCCCGTCCCACTCGGGGGCGCAGCCCCCCCGACGGAGCGTGCAGTGCTACGATCCCTCCATGCCGCGCACGGGCCGCTGGACCGACGAGGAGATCGCCTTCCGCGACGCCATCATACGACACTTCCTCGAGGGATCCCTCCCCCTCGGAAACGGGCTGAAGCTCAACGACTTCCTCCCCACCATGCTCAAGAGCAAGCAGAGCCGATTGGCGAAGAAGATGAAGAACGCCAAGCTGAGCACCAAGTACTTCTTCCCCAAGACGGGGTGCGTCAACTCCCGGGACGGGGCGGCCGAGGAATTGAGCAGGCTCGAGAGGGACTTCGTGTCCTCCATCCCCGATCCCGTCGAGCGGTCCGAGGTCTCCTTCCACATGAGTCGCGAGTGGCGCGAGCACCTCGCCGGACGCCTGCGCTCGCTCTCCGTCTCCTTCGACGGCCGATCGTGGCTCCACAGCGTCGAGGACATGGAGCGCCGCCTCGCCTTCGAGAAGGAACGGCACCGCCTCGCCAAGCGACGGTTCATGATGGGCAAGGCAATGGAGAAGGACTGCGACGGGGCCGGGAACGGACTCGAGCACGGCGTCTTCGTGGACAGCGACCCCCACGGCGGGTTGGGGGGACGGGACGAGTTCGAGCTCGTCGTGGAGAAGAGCGTGTCCAACTCCGCCGGGAGCGGCGCCGCCGGGCGTGGGGGATGCGGATCGGCTTCCTCCCCCTCCCTTGGCGGATTGGGAGGCGGCATGGCCGCCATGATGACCGGGAGCAACAAGGACGCGGCGGGGGTGTGGAGCAGCGCCGAGCCCAACTTCAAGCACGCCGCGCCCTTCCTCGCCGGAATCGCGAGCTACGTCGAGAGGAACTGCGTCCCCTTCGAGCACGTGGACGTGTGGGTCCCCAGCCTGGTCGAGGGATCCGTAGTGGACGCGACTTCCTCGGCGGGTGCTTCCAATCCTGCCAACTCCGGCGACCCCTCGTCGAACGGCAACTTTCGCCTGTGCTTCGGTGGGAGCGTCACCATGGGCGTGCAGATCGTGACGGGCGACGACCCCTCCCCCGGCTCGGAGGGGGCGACCCGGTCCTCCTCCGCCCCGAGCCCCTCGAGCGGCGGACCCGCGCGCCGCGTCCCCCTCACCCCCGACGAGAAGGGAGACCTCTCCCTCTTCGGCTCGTACTCCGAAAAGTTCTCCTTCCTGTCGGGGTGCGGCCTCCCCGGCCGGATCTTCAAGTCCGGCGTGCCGGCGTGGGAGCAGTTCGTGTCCGAGGCTCACCCCTCCCTCTTCGAGAGGCGCGGCGGGGCCGCGCAGTTCGGCGTCCGGACGGCCGTGGGGATGCCCGTGGACAGCCCCAACGTGGGGAGGGTCGTGCTGGTCCTGTACTCGAAGCACGATCGGGCCAAGGACGAGGGATTGGTGGGGAGGATGATGACCGACCTCAGGCTGTTGAATCCCTGCCCCAGGTGGAAGCTGGTGGTGGACGTCGACGCCCCCGGCGGCGGGGGCGACGCGACCTCGAGCCTCAGCGCGCCTCCCCCCTCGGCCTCGGCGGCCGCCGGCGAGTTCGGCGCCAGGGGCAGCCCGGTGTCGTCGTCCGACTCGTCCTCCCCCCAGGTCGTCCCCCACCAGGGCGGCCGCCCCGCCCAACCGCAGCAGCGGCAGCAGCAAGCATCCCAAGACTCGCACTCGAGCAACAAGGACCGTCAGATCAAGGACCTCATCCTGCTCCTGGGCGAGAACATCCCCTCCGACATGAACTCCCCCCTCGGGCAGCAGCTCCAGGGCATAATGTCGCTCCGTCTCATCCTCCTCCGCGGATCGGCGCGGACGCGCGAGGAGGAGGGACTCGTCGACACGGTCCTGGTGTTGTTCGAATCCTACCTCCACGCCGGCAGGAGCCGCAAGGACATCGCCGTCATGGTCGCGCGGGACTTCACGTTCCACCTGGGACACCAGCAGAGCCTGGCGGCGACGTACGGCGGGGGGGTGCAGCAGCATCATCAGCATGCCCCCGCTCCCGCGCGCCGCGACCAGGCCCCGGCGCCGGCGGGCGCGTACGCCGCCCCGGGAGCGCACCACCAGGCCCCCAAGAACCTGCCCCCGACGAGCGTCATGCACCACGCTGCGAGGGCTCCGGTGCCGGCCGGCGCCAGCCCGAGCCTGGTGGGATTCGTCCAGGGAGGCGCCCCGGTCCCCGGGATGCTCGTGGGGACCAGCCCCCTCATGGGCCCCATCGCCGGGGCCAACGGCGGGTACGCCCCCGTCGCGGCGTACCACGGCAGCCCGGCCATGGCGGGCGCATCCGCCGCCGCCGCCGCGATGGTCGCCGGGGCTGGGGGGTACCCCCTGCCATCCCAGCACCACCATCACCACCTGCCCCCTCAGGGACAGCAGGCGAGCGGCAGGCCGAGGCACAACTCCGTGGCCATGCTGCCGAGGCAGAATTCCATGACGAGCATCGTCGGGAGCCCGAGGTCCACGGCCACCCGTTGAGCACGCCCGCCCACCCATCAAGTTTTGTACAGTAACCACCCGCCCACGCGCACCCGTCGAGGTGCAAGTTTTGAACGATTTCTTCTTCTTCCAAACCCAAACCCGAGACCAACCCTGTACCGGCATCCTTCCGGCCGCATTTTTCCTGAACATACCGCGGTCCACCCCGGAAGGCGCCGGAAATATCAATTTTGGCATGAAAAACGGTTATGATATTTTACTGCGATCATCGAATCCTCTGACGACGTCGTCAGGAGAGGTTAATGTCAGAGAGGCTCTCCCCCCAATTTTTCACACAAGGGGGGTGATATGCCGATCGCTCTCCCTGATGTCGCGCCATAGTTGTTTCGTTGATGATATTTTTTTATATATAAGGCTAAGCGCGCATACACTTTTTCTACCTGAACTTCAGTCTTATGAATTGGCACATTGCCCTGGGTAGGTGTGCAACAATCATCCAGCACCTCATCAACCACCCAGCGAGACATCCAGCCATATCCTCTTCTCTCCTCATCTACATAGTGCGATACCCAGTCTATCTCCATATTATTGCTTTGCAGATAGGTGCCATAAATATACCATATCCCGAGTGGTAATGAAACACTTTAGACAAACGTTTGTATTTAGCCACCCCACGGGTAGTTGAAGAAGATGGTGTCATCAATCGACCAGCACCTTGTACCCAACATCCAGGGCCTCGACGTTGGACACTTGGTTGGGAAGGTGGCACCAGTCGTACGCCGTATCCCAGAGCGGGAGCGTGATGTACGTCGTGTCGACGTAGTGGATCCTCTTGCTATCGCTCTCCTCCACGACCTTCTCCAGGATGTAATTGTACCCGTCGATGTTGGTGGGATTGCGCCAATCCTTGGGCGATTTTCGGGGATCACACAGCCCGATGAAATCCCCCGGATTGTGATGGATGGAACGGAAGTAAAGCTCCATTTCATCGGCGCTGTCTTCGAAGATTTGGCGTATCCTCGTCATTTCATCCCTCCATCTGTCGAAGTGAAGCGGACCGCCGTACGGTCCCAGCGCGGAATTGCCGAGGGCCCACTGCCCCACGGCTACCACGAACTTCGTGCAGTTCCTCTCGTCGTGGAATTTCTTGAAGTATTCCTCCGTCAGTTCGTTCGGGAACTGGGCGTTGGCGTAGATGAATCGATGACCCAAATCGTTCTTCCAGATGGCGTGCATGAGATGGTACGAGTGGGACGAACCCACCACGCAGGCCATGTTCGCAGGGAAGGTCGTGCCCTCGTTGACGGTGCCGAACTCCCTGAGCTTCTCGCCCTTGCCTTGTATCCCATGATATTTCCTTTCGACATCAGCGAGCTGGGCCCTAATGGCCGCAGGAGGGTTTCGTCCCGAGATATCATAATTAATTGTCTTGCTGAGCCCTACCTCTTGTAAGGTCTTCACTTTATCTGCCCATCCATTGCTTTTGTAGATGAAGGAATAATCCTTCCGTCCTTTGTTGTATTGTGGAATGGTGCATTTTGGTGATCCATCACGACGACAGTTGTTTGGTTGATACCTGTTCCTCAGCTCAACCGGCTCATCATTTTTGTTGACCCAATGCCCCCTAGAGGGTTCACCTTTCCCATTGACTGCCGTTCTAATTTCTATCATCGATGGTGCATCAGTTAAGAGGTTGCGTTCCGGCCTTTCCAAACACTCATGCATGTTATCGTGTTTCATCAATTGAGACACTTTCGACTCGTCCTCCTTAACTCGTTTCCATGCATCCACTCCAAACCCGTTACAATTGATGATTATGAGTTGGACAAAATACTGGCCGGGATCGATCCAATAATTTTCGTAGGTTCCACAGTACGCCGTCGAGTCATCGTCATCATCAGACCAATCAGACGGCGCATCACTCCACTCCAGAATTGCCAGAGATGGTCCCGAAAGCCTTCCAACGAGAGAAGGATGGGGGCACCTCGCACCTTCTTTGAAACGAATGCACACGGCTCTTTCAGCTTCATCGTGCCATATTCCAAAGATGTCATCCGCGACTGTAGAATTCGAGAGGCTCGTGAGGTGTTGTATCCGAGATCCTGGCACGGCCTCTGGTGCAGCCCCTGAACCGTCTTCGGGTACAGAGCTTATTTGTTCCAAGCTCGTTTGTACCGATTGGGCGAGGTGCTGAGACTTGGTGGCGGAGGGAGGGCGATTGCTGTGGAGAAAAACAAGCATTTGCAGGAGTGCCACCGCCATCGTGACAACCAAAAGAGCCTTTCGCTTGTCCGCTTCGCTCAGGGGTCCGCTGTTCTGTTCGGCTTCCAATGTATCATTATTGTCGGCGAGCGACGGCGCCTGCGTTGGCGCATTAGCTCGCACTTCGGGTGTCTCGGGATCCGTCCCCGGGTCAATGCTGCGAGATGGTCGCGCATGGCGTGGCAGGGATCGTGGTGGCAGGGGCTCGTCGGCGTCGGGATCCATCCTCGAGGAGAAGGAGCCGGGGTTGCTGCTATGAGAGTGCGGCGGCGGCGGGGGCCAAAGACGATGAAGGTGTTGAGCCGTTGTTGAACGCGCTGCGCTTCTGTCGGCGTTTGACTGCCCCCCGGACAAAGGGGCTTTTTTATCATTTATCACTGCCCCGACCAAGGGGGCGGGTGCGCGTGCGGGCCGCCCCCCCACCCCGATTGCGGGTTGCCGGTTCGCCGTCTGTCCTGCGCCCGGCCGGATCCTCGACGGACCGATGCGATGCGCTCCACCATTCGATGTTTCCGCAATTTCGAATTTACCTATCTCTTCGCGTATCAAAGAACAAAAGCGGTGTATTGTAGCAGGTAAAACGCAGAGCAACCTCTGGAGCACGCGTAGAGCAACCTGCTCTTGCTACATATCGGACGGGCGCTGCCACTGATGTCCTTGCGCTGCCACCATCCCTCATTTGCCTCCTGATCATAGCTGACCCCTTTTGCTCCGTCCCATTCGACTCCCCCGCCGTCGTCGTTCCTTCCCAGCGATAGCGCATTCACGTACCGTCGTCATAATATAGTTTCATTCAATAAACGCACTTCGAACGATGCCGAGGTCGAGACGCGCGCAGCGAGGTGAGCACAGATTATCGCAGCGGCGGCGAGCCCCGTGCGAAAATTATGTTTGGCGTTACATTCGCGCCTGAGATAGACCGATTGTTGGGCATACGCCGCTGGAGATTCCATTCTTCACGTCTCATGATACATTTCAACTTGTCACCCGCTCAAAAATATTCTCCTTGCGGCATGAACCGTCCAACAAACGCATCGTGTATCAGTGGCTTTGACCAAAACCGCCAAGAAGACGCGGGATCACAAGGCGGCCTACGTCGAGAACGTCCGGAATGCCGTCGACTCCTCCGATCGCATATACCTCTTCTCCTACGAGAACATGCGATCCAATCAGTTCAAGGACGTCAGGTTGCACTTTCGCGGCGACGGTGGGGCGTCCGGCAAGGGAAGCGATTCCATGGACGACGGCGACGGAGACGTCGGAGGCGAGGACGGCGGACGGCTCTTCCTCGGGAAGAACAAGCTGCTGCAGATAGCCCTGGGACGCACCCCCGAGGACGAGTACTCGGACAACCTCCACCGCCTGTCGAGGGCGCTCTCGGGGAGCGTGGGGATACTGTGCACGAAACAGAGCTCGAAGGAGGTGGAGGAGTACTTCGCCAACCTGGCCGTGGAGGACTTCGCCCGGGCGGGGGCGCCGGCGCCGCGCACGGTGAATCTGACAAAGGAGCAGGTGGAGACCCACCCGGTGAGCATGGTGGAACAGTTCCGGAAGCTGGGGTTGCCGGTGGAGGTGAAGAACGGGCGGGTCGCGTTCGTGGGGGGCAGGACGGAGTGGGAGGTGTGCAGGGAGGGGAAGGAGCTGAGCGTGGAGCAGTGCAAGATATTGGTGCACATGGGAGTGAAGCTCAGCACGTTCAAGATCGAGCTGGTCAGTAGGTGGGAGAAGGACGAGGGATCGGTGGAGGAATTTTGATCTCGTTGCGCCTTGTTGATTGAAGAGAATTGGTCATCACATCGCTTTTTGATGGGAATTGAGAAGTGTTCCATGCTCTGAATGTTCAACCTGATAAATGATGAAATATGAGTTATATTGTTCTCGTTTGGCCCAGTGCAATGAAAAGTTATTACATGAGATCCAAATCTTGGGTAAACCCATACAATAACTGGACAGACCAGCCACTCTGGGTACAAAATATATGACAAAGAATCTCTCATTCTATGATAAACTGCGCTTGCTCTCCTCGATATGTTTGAATAATCCCTCAGCCAGGATCTCAGGGTTGTTATTGACAAAGAAACCCACATGGTGCCCCCCAGTGTAAGTGTATCTGTGTATGCATATCTAAATATTCGCCGATATCAATCGATATGTCGGACGACAAGTAATTTTAGAAGATGACGGAGTCCAGACATGATACTGAAGCGAGGACAGACGGCAGTCCTGTTGACAGAACCCCATTGGCATGCATGAAGCATGGAGCATGGAGCATGGAGCTAGCGCATAAGCTTGTCCCTGCTTTCATTGGAATTGGCCATTTCATGTATGGCACCACATGGGCAACCAAAGCCACACTGACGCTGCACCTGCATGGCAGTAGATACATGCTGCACCATTGACTGGCACTCATCCGTGAATATGTAAGACGCATTGAAGGACATGTCCGCCTTCATAATCTTCGTTGAGGGTAATCTCACCTGTGGCATAGTCATCAAGATGCCAAGGAACAAAGTACAGATCATCTTTGGGCTCTGCATGGCGCGCAAAATAAAGGCAATCGATTGCCAGGTCACCAAGAGATTCCTGGAAGAAGTCAACAATCTTCAATGAATCTTCACGGCTGATCAATTGGACAAGTTCTTCTGCAGACAGAGCCTTGTTGTACATGTTGTCGACCCCACCCTCTTCCTCCAAAACCCAGGACTCATGGTGATTGACACCATTCCCAGCTGGAAGTTCAGCTCCAGATGCAACATCAGCTGCAAAGGTTGACTCCATATACTTGACCAATGCATTGCTGCTCTCCTTTGTGATGAGATCATACTTGAATGCAAAGGATGCATTTGCCTTAGCGCCTGAATCCTTGTATAATTGACTCGCATTCAAACATCATTTGAATTTCAACATTGTTAAATGGAGTCCAAATTTGGTGCCCAAAATTATTCCAGATGGATTCTGTTTTGATGAACGCAGCGCTATCATACTTCTCAGCTTTTTCAGAGAGGTCCATGTCCTATACTGTCTCTTTCACGATGGGACAATGCATTGCACAACTATAGAGAGTGTGTGAGATAGCTTGCACCAGGTATTGTATCTGAGATGAGAGAGAGAGAGAGAAGATAGTCTGCATTGATTCCTAG